>CAJNOL010002563.1:8813-29319 GCA_905250125.1 Rotaria sordida | reverse complement strand
CAGTAGAAAAGCCCTGTTCTGGGGTCTATTGGCTGATTTCTCAGTGATGGGTGCATCGATTTGAGCTCAAAAGGTATCCATTCGATAGAGCTTATCAAGATCTACTTGGCAACATTGTTGGTTTTGGAGAATACTTCCTATTCCCAAAAGTTACACATTCCTGCATTGCCTTCTGACCCGAAATCCCTTACCATCAATTCCGGAAATCCTAAAACGACCCTTTCCCTCAAATACATGCCACAACCAGGAATTCCTGATTATTAGTTCCTTTGAAATCCAACTGGGAACATTCAATTCCGGGTCATTCCGGGTGCTTCCGCAACTCGAAGAATATACTGGATAACGAAATGATTATCTTAAAAGATCTATTCCATATCAAAGTGGAATTCCGGAATTTGTGCATACCCGGAATCACTAGGAAATGCAAGTATTCCTGGTCATTCCTGCTTATTCCGAAATTACAAATATCTCATGGGTGGCTAACTGATGATTTATCGAGCTTGAATAAATGCAAAGCGGAATTCCGGAATTTGTGCATATCCGGAATCACTAGAAAATGCAGGAATTTCTGGTCATTCCTGCCTATTCCCGAATTAAAAATACCTCATGGATGGCTAAATGATCATTTATCGAGCTAGAATAAATGGCAAGCGGGATTCCGGAATTTGTGCATATCCGGAATCACTAGAAAATGCAGGAATTCCTGGTCATTCCTGCCTATTCCGGAATTACAGGTACCTCATGGATGGCTAAGTGATCATTTATCGAGCTTGAGCAAATGCAAAGCGGAATTCAGGAATTTGTGCACATTCGGAATCAGTAGGAAATGCAGGAATTCCTGGTCATTCTTGCCTATTCCGGAATTACAAATATCTCATGGAAGGCTAAATGATCATTTATCGAGCTTGAATACATGCAAAGTGGAATTCCTGCATTTCCTAGTGATTCCGGATGTGCACAAATTCCAGAATTCCGCTTTCCATTTATTCAAGCTCAATAAATGATCACTTAGCTATCCATGAGGTATCTGTAATTCCGGAATAGGCAGGAATGACCAGGAATTCCTGCATTTCCTAGTGATTCCTGGTGTGCACAAATTCCGGAATTCCGCTTTCCATTTATTCAAGCTCGATAAATGATCATTGAGCCATCCATGAGATATTTGTAATTCCGGAATAGACAGGAATGACCAGGAATTCCTGCATTTCCTAGTGATTCCGGATATTCACAAATTTCGGAATTACAAATATCTCATGGATGGCTCAATGATCATTTATCGAGCTTGAATAAATGGAAAGCGGAATTCTAGAATTTGTGCACATCCGGAATCACTAGGAAATGCAGGAATTTCTGGTCATTCCATATCTATGTAATTTGGGAATTCTAGAACGGAACTGCATCTTTATTTTCATAGCAAGGTTTAGTTCAACATGAATACATCAACCTATGCAGGAATTGGCAGGAATCCCTGGTCATTCCATATCCATGCAATTCCGAAATTCTAAAGCTGAATTGCATCTTTATTTCTATAGCAATGTGCTGTTGAACATGAATACATCAGCCTATGCAGGAATTGGCAGGAATTCCGTAAAATTCGACGGCATGGGTAGGAATTGGATGTCAGGAATTCCGGAATTGGATGATAGCGAGCTTGATGGCCTTATGCGACGCAGAAATGTGTAACTTTGCGGAATTGGATGATAGCGAGCTTGATGGCCTTATGCGATGCAGAAATGTGTAACTTTGCGGAATAGGATGACTGCTCTGGTTTTGTTGGAATCGGTCACTGGGTGAATCGGGAGTGGTTTTCCGTGCAAAAGCGCTGTTTCGTGCCTTGTGGACCGATTTCTCAGTGAAGGGTACATCGATTTGAGGTGAAAAAGTATCCATTGGATAGAGCGCGTCGAGATCTACTTGGCAACATTGTTGGTTTTGTTGGAATCGGCTACTAGGCGAATCGCGAGTGGTTTTCCAGTAGAAAAGCCCTGTTCTGGGGTCTATTGGCTGATTTCTCGGTGATAGGTGCATCGATTTGAGCTCAAAAGGTGTCCATTCGATAGAGCTCATCAAGGTCTACTTGGAACCAGTGTTAGTTTTGTTGGAATCGGTCACTGGGCGAATCGCGAGTGGTTTTCCGGGCAAAAGCGCTGTTTCGGGCCTTGTGGGCCGATTTCTCAGTGAAGGGTGCATCGATTTGAGGGGAAAAGGTGTCCATTGGATAGAGCGCGTCGTGATCTACATGGAAACATTGTTGGTTTTGTTGGAATCGGTCACTGGGCGAATCGCGATTGGTTTGGCTGTCGTTGTATGGTTTTTTCTTGTTTTTTTTGCGGAGAAAACGGGTTTTGACCAGTAAGGATTGTTGTTTTTCGAAAAAAACCTAGTGCGTTGGATAGAGCTCATCGAGTTCTACTTGGAACCAGTGTGAACTCAGTTGGAATCGGGCGTGTCGCGAATCGCGACAGGAAATACTCGAATCCAGACCTAGGATACCCTACGTAGAAAAACCGTAAAAACGCTGAAAATCCTCTTAAGGCTTTTGAAAAAGTTTAGTACCTAAAATCTTTAGAAAATCTTGGAACATAATAGAAGCCAGCCTCGAAAATTTTGGACGCTCGACACTTTAGAAGCCCATGAGGGGAGGGGGCTTTAAGTAAGTCAAGTACTTACTATTTACTAAAGTAAAGTAAATAAAGTATTTACTATTTACTGAAGTAAAGTAAATATATTTACTAGTAAATAAAAGTTTCCTCGACTGAAGGGAGGATCGTATGAAAAAACATAGTTTGTTTGCTTGCCGTGAGGTCAAAGGTCAAAAAAACATCGCCTTAGAGAAGTTTCGATATGACGCTTCCGAACAATCAGATTTTTCCTTTTTTTGGGTCAATGGAAGGATTTTGTGAGAAAATAACGGTATTTTACAAAGGCTGACGAAAGCAAATCGTGATTAGAGAATCCGAATCTGAAGTCAGTTTCTCAAAATTTTGAATTGACTTTTTTGGGTCAAGAGAAGGGCTTTTTGAGAAAATAACGATATTTTATAAAGCTTGACGAATGTAAATCGAAGTCGGAGAATCCCAATCTGAAGTCTGCTTTTCAAAAACTCAAATAGTTATTTGTATGAAAAAATCATACTTTTCTCTCGGAATTATTGTCTAAGGAAAAAGCTAATTCTTTTGAGAAAACGCCATTTGAAAAAAGAAAACCAGAAGGTGTGGATGTGAATTTGAGTGTGGGTGTGGGTGTAGATGTGGCTATGTGGGGGTGTGGATGTAGGTGTGGCTTTGGGTGTGGATGTGGGTGTAAGGTATTTTGTACCCGCACTCACACCCATACCCACATCCTAAATTCTTCCAGTAATGTTTTCCGTTTCATGAATTATTCAGATATCGTGTCCAAACACAAAAACCGTTTCTTATTCTTGACTTGACATAGTTTTTGCAGTTTTTTGCATCTCATATTCCTTATTCAGACCCACTAGATCTTGACCAGTGTTGTGTATTCAATGAATCCTAACACTTTAAATCAGCACGTCTGGAGATAAACCAGTGTAGCAGGTGCCACCTGTGATCTTATTCTCCGGTGAGATAAGTCTTTTCACTTAAACTCTATCAAATGCCAGGTTGTTCTTACTCAGAAAAACGGTTAGATTTATAACGCGATGACTCCAGATGAGTTGCTCCGAAGCAACACTTCTCTGTTATTTATTCCTAAAGTCTTGAACGTCATTGTTTAGCCAATAGGTCAGAATTTTATTAGGGCTCCTGATTTAGGACATCTGAGTTGGTTATTCTTGATAAATGTAGGTTTCACGTAGATCTTTTGCTAAACAACATTAGAATACTTTTGCAATATTATCGATCAGTCCTTCACTAGCACCTCTCTTAGGCACTGCTCAATGTCGCTTGCTGCATTATTTGAATACATTAAAATAATCATTGGTTATTCTGCATTTACCCTACAGCCTGTAACTTCACTCCCTAGAGAATGTACTGAGTTAAGAGTACCTGAAAAAGTACCCTGTTACCAGTATGTCACAGGAACTTTTGAGTACCGAAGTACTTGCAGGTACTTTCAAGTACCTACGTGGTACCTTGGTAGGTACCTTGCTACAAAACGTGTAGTAACTGGGTACTTGAAGATACTGATCAGATACTCAATTAGGTACTAATGTACAGTATTCCTAGGTACCCTGTTGCAAAAAGTTCAGTAAGTTCAGGATCGAACCTGATCCTTGACTTTTTTCACTTTTCTTTCCCTCAAAGCAATTGATTACATATTTTTCGATTTTATTCAATTTAATTTTTTTAATTCTGAAAACTCAGCAGATCAAATGCCGAGATCTGACCCGATTTGATTTAGTTGGGTATCCATCAGACCACTTGAGAGTGGTCTGCTCTTAATCTGCAATCAAGGTCGGCATGTTCTCGACTAAGAAATAGTCAAGAAATGATCTAGAAAAAATTAATATGAAAATAGATTAATTTCTTATGTTTTGCCGAGTTGTTTATATGGAGCTGTGTACGAAAAAGAAAACGATGAATGAACAGTCACTACACAGAACGCGACAAACGTAAAGAATCCTATAGCGTTTTCCCCCAGTAAAATTATAGATTCGGGTACCCATATAAGTACTTGCTCAATGAATGTACTTTTATGGATACCAAATGCAGTACCTACATCAGTATAATTACTGAGAATTTTCGAAGCACCTATATTGGGTACCCTGCTAAGGCTTTCTCAGTACATAGGCATCCTGAACTCAGTGCTTTCTCTAGAGCTTACAAAATTCATTTTATGCTACTTCTTTCGACTTAAGTAGGGTGTACAAAAAAAAGGTATTTTACTCAGAAACCACTGTCAATAAACAGGAATCGCTGAATGTTGTGCACCTCAAACTCAGCGACAGTGGTGTGTGAATACTGTTTCATCACACTACGGCTTACTGAAACACCCGCCCCATTAGGTGACACTTCGGCTCACGCCTACAATGATACTTTGAACAGAGCACCAAAACTAAACAGCAGTCACAGATTCCAAATACCCAGAAGGATTTCCCATATTTCGAGTTTCCCTTTTTTTCAAATGACTTCTTCTCAAAAGAATTCGCTTTTTTCCTTAGACAATAATTCAGAGGGAAAAGTATGATTTTTTCATACAAATAGCTATTTGAGTTTTTGAGAAATTGACTTCAGATTTGAATTCTCCGACCTCGATTTACTTTCGTTAACCTTTATAAAATATCGTTATTTTCTCCAAAAAACCTTCCCTTGACCCAAAAAAATCAATTCAAAATTTTGAGAAACTCACTTGAGATTCGGATTCTTCGACCTCGATGTATATTCTTTCAGACGATGTTTTTTTGACCTTGATGTTCTTTAGACTCTGGCACATAAATATATACAACCGCATTCTATTTGATATTACCCTTCCTATAGTCGAGGGAATAAATACTTTAGTTACTTTACTTTAGTAAATAGAAAGCAAGTAGCGCTCATCAATACGGATTCGCTGACCCTTTTCTGAAAGAATAGTACTTCATTGTGAATTAAAAAGGATTTTATTCTGAAAAAGTCACTTCTGAGTTATAATTGATCTCAATTATCAATAGCTTATCACTTGTTTCGAAAAGATGGTATAGATATTAGGCGAATCAGATCGCATACAACGATACGTTGATTAAGTCTTTAGGTTTTCATTGATCATATCTATCAATGATCATGTTAATTGATAGTTTCCGTACAAGTAACTCATTTACGTAGTATAAGGTCAGAAAAAGGATGTGGGTGTTCGTTTTCTTTTCAACCACACCCATACCCTGAATAAAACTAACCTCAGATTCGATTTTTTCGACCCCGATTATCCTTTGGTCAAGCTTTCACAAAAATTAATATTACTATTTATTAATTAATTATTAACTAATAATATTAATAATAAAACTAACCTCACAATCGAATTCCCCGACCCCAATTAGCCTTTGGTCAAGTTTTATAGAAAATATTAATAATTAATAATCAGTTAGTAATTAATAATGAATTAATTAAAACTAACCCCAGAGTCGAATTCTCCGACCCCAACTACCCTTTGGTCAAGCTTTTTCTAAGAATTAGTCCTGATTTCTGATCGACTTGGCCGAACAAACTTTAAGGATTTTAAGCGCTGTATAACCCTTTCTTTCAGAAAAGGTAAGAGTAAATAACAAATGGTTTATTTACTTTATTAAAGTAAATGGTAAATATTTTATTTACTATTTACTAGTAAAGTAAAGGTAAAGTCCCACCCCTACTCCAAAATCAAGAGAACATACTTCTTGATAGGCAATGTGGCTTTAATTATGTATAGTGTGTAATGCTATATCTCTAACGTGTATCGCGGTCTGCAATACACTTCTCCTGGCGTCTGCCAAGAACTATCATGGTGTCTAGTTATCGTCGATCACGGCCTGTGATGCTCTCTACCTACCGACTTCCACGCTCTGTAATGATCTTCAGCTACGCGCTCCCATTGCCTGTGGCAGTGACTGGTTAGTATTTGTCGCCGTCTGTGATGGATACTAGTGAGCACTTAACATAGTTTGTGATGGTCCACAGCTACTGGCTGTCACTTTCTACCTTAGTCACTAGCTAGTTTCCGTCACAGTCTGTGATGCACTCTGGCTAACGTTTGTCATTGTTATGTTCCATTTTTTCTTAAGAGCAAATTTAGGTTCACTTTAAGAAAGGATTCACGAAACTATCTCCCAAAAAAGAGATGGTTGGGTGCCGAAAAATTCTACATCTTGAAACTGATTAGCCAACGCGAAAGAGCGCAAAAAGTTAGGTCTAGAGACAAATCTTTAAGTCTTTAGAATGAAGTCTTCAGGAAATCTGGTAACCCGACTTTTTTTATGGTAAGTGATATGTCAAAAAATGATTCTTTTTTGTGAAAAAACTTGTTTTTCTTCCATCGAATATTAGAGCACGAAAACTTCATCGAAACTATCACTATCTTATATCAAAAGATAGAGCATAATTCGCTCTACAAGACTCTATAGAAGGCATTTCTATTCGCAAAGACTAGCCTGTTCAATAGTCATTGGAATATAGAAAATATCATCTTTTTTTTCATTGTTTTTCATATACCTTTTCATACCTGCTGACGCTATTGGTGCCTTGAGTTTCAGGGTCCCAGGCTGAATTTTGGATATGTTGTAGTTCGTTGAAATGCGCATCTTTTGATATAAATATGTGTAGGGTTAAAATACTAACAACATGCCCAAATACTCATAGCAAGATAAACAATGACACATCATTTTTTTGCGATTTTCGCGTGTATTCGACGTCTTCATTTCAGAAATCATTCTATCATATCTTTACAACATCTCAGTCATTTTTAATGCGCTTGGCGTGGTTTAGTACGGCTTTCCAAAATGTTTTCAGAGCACTATCATACACCTTTTGGCACATTGCACTTCTGGAAAGTAGATGCAGAAAATCGAGATCGTATTCAAATAGAACACGATCGTTCGTGGTCAGAAAACGCTACCTGATCCTGTGAGGATCAGAAGTAATAGAGTCTTGATTATGAATAAATCTCGTTGAAGCATCCGTGCAGAGCTGCAGAATCTACCAGTAGGTTGCAGCGGCGCTACTGGGAAAGACGAATTTCTGAAGAAAAGGTGCACGAAAATTCTGTGAGAAGTTTGTCCTGTGGACTCTCGAGAAGCTTCGGTATATTCTGCAGCTGTGATAATCAGGTAAAGATTGCGATAAACTGAAAAGGATGTTGTTTGAACATGAAACATTTCGTGACCTTAGTAGATCTTACATTGATATTTCCTTATCATTGTATGAATCACTGTCTTTGAACGTCATATGTGACGTAATGTCGATGTGAGACTTATTCGAGGTGGTGAACTATTTCGCACGAATGTTTTTTAGCATACATAGCATGCACAAAATGTTTTTGGGTTGTGATCTACTATAGACCTCATGATGGACGGTTGGAAGGCACTGCCAATGCCTAGCGATGCTTGCATGTATTATGGTAGAGGATCTCCATATGGCAGTTTTCTTTCACAGAAAGCGAGACTGCGACAGAAATCTTCATTAGATCACTCGAGGAGTCGAGCAGCCCGAGAGTACTCCTGCCTTGGATCAGTTTTCGTTTCTTTCGTAGAACAGTGCCTCTGCAGGTGAATGGGATTGGTTGGTAGATAGGATGCAGCGATGCTATTGCGCCTCTATGCCTCTTACGATTGCGGTACACGATCAATTTGAAAACTCATCTGGTCGTGAAAGAGGAAAAGTATTCGTGGCAGTATGAATCGCACTCCCAGATGATCTTCGTATCATCTTTTGTGGTAGTTTACACTCGAGTATATTATGTTCAAATTTGTCGTCTGGGAATTCAGATTTGAGCCGAA
The DNA here is from genome assembly GCA_905250125.1 of Rotaria sordida. Classification (NCBI taxonomy): domain Eukaryota; kingdom Metazoa; phylum Rotifera; class Eurotatoria; order Philodinida; family Philodinidae; genus Rotaria; species Rotaria sordida. Next base: position 20,915 of record CAJNOL010002563.1, on the reverse strand, counting down.
ACGTGGGTAGATACACCATCGGAAGCGAAACAAGTCACCTTCAACCTTACGAGCCATTTGCACCTACAGATGAATGGACCAATAGGCGTGCGGTAAACTTCTTACGTGTGTAGCGAAGAAGCGGGACGAAAGATCATAAAGACATATTTGAACCACATACACGTATTTTTTCTTGCCAATGATTTCGCTGTTTCATTTTTTCTGGTTCTTTCGTCTATCAAGTTTTTCAAGGCGTGTGATCGTTCAAACCGATGTAGTGCAGAACCTAACGAACAAAGTCTCTCACCAGTATTACGAAAAACTGCCGATTCAATTCCATGTAGTAAGCAGTGACGAGCTTGGATGGACCATGGATTGTTATATTCCATAGCGAAGAGTGTCTACCAAAACATGTGTTGCGTCTTCTGAGTGCGGAAAAATTCCTATGGGTTTGGATTCCAGTCGTCATCTGTCAAAGATGATTGGCAACTGATAGACAATAGTGTGTGAATTAGTCCATCATCGTAACATTGCTGAAATGCATCGTCAGCAACAGCGGATAGATTATAACTATGAAACCCAAGTTTTCTATCTAAGCATGCGCTTCTAATTCTGTATTCGTTCAAAGGTCGAGACCTCTTGAGTTCCACGATGAAATCCACAACAAGGATGCATATTCTAGCTGTGAAAGTACCATGAAACGAGTGCGATCATGCTGCCATATACGAACGACTAAGAATAAAATGTTTCGTGATGCTCAGCGTCCTCACGAACTATTGACCCCTTTTTTTTAGATTTAGAGCTAGAAAGATAATGCATGATAGAATGTGCACACACTCTCGAAATACATTCTATAGTGGAAATAACCAAGGTAGAAACAAAATCTATTCTCTATCAACCTGATAAATGTAACTCGATTTGACGTAGTTTCGGAAAACACTTCTCATGAATGCAGTGGTAGAAAATCTAAATCAAGATTTACTATTCATGAGGCTGTGATCGATTTACGTGAAGCATTATTATATATCCCATTCTCTGCATAGATACAAAGATCACAGCTTCTAACATTATTCTGACACATGACGAGGGACGACACTGAAAATAAAAAAGCTATATAGGCTGTGAAACATATCTCTGGAGCTTCTCCGAAGTCTTTTGGGATAAGTGATCAAAATATTTCTCTAAAATAGGAAAAGACCATCTTACATTTCAATACTCAAGGCCATCGACGAGGATTCGCGCAGCGGTAAGAAAGTTTCAACGTAAGCTATGTTAAAGTGACCCAATCGCTCATATTCAAACAATATCCTTTTTAGTTTATCGCAATCCTTACTTGATTATCTCAACGAGATCTATTCATAATCAAGACTCTATTACTTCTGATCCTCACAGGATCAGGTAGCGTTTTCTGACCACGAACGATCGTGTTCTATTTGAATACGATCTCGATTTTCTGCATCTACTTTCCAGAAGTGCAATGTGCCAAAAGGTGTATGATAGTGCTCTGAAAACATTTTGGAAAGCCGTACTAAACCACGCCAAGCGCATTAAAAATGACTGAGATGTTGTAAAGATATGATAGAATGATTTCTGAAATGAAGACGTCGAATACACGCGAAAATCGCAAAAAAATGATGTGTCATTGTTTATCTTGCTATGAGTATTTGGGCATGTTGTTAGTATTTTAACCCTACACATATTTATATCAAAAGATGCGCATTTCAACGAACTACAACATATCCAAAATTCAGCCTGGGACCCTGAAACTCAAGGCACCAATAGCGTCAGCAGGTATGAAAAGGTATATGAAAAACAATGAAAAAAAAGATGATATTTTCTATATTCCAATGACTATTGAACAGGCTAGTCTTTGCGAATAGAAATGCCTTCTATAGAGTCTTGTAGAGCGAATTATGCTCTATCTTTTGATATAAGATAGTGATAGTTTCGATGAAGTTTTCGTGCTCTAATATTCGATGGAAGAAAAACAAGTTTTTTCACAAAAAAGAATCATTTTTTGACATATCACTTACCATAAAAAAAGTCGGGTTACCAGATTTCCTGAAGACTTCATTCTAAAGACTTAAAGATTTGTCTCTAGACCTAACTTTTTGCGCTCTTTCGCGTTGGCTAATCAGTTTCAAGGTGTAGGATTTTTCAGCACCGGTCTTGAGTGGTGGTCTCATGTATCCTCTCTTAATTAAATAATTTTTTTCTTTGTTTTAGATGAATTTCAACATCAAAAGTGAACAGTAAGCATCCTATTTAATTAAATAGTTTTTATTTCTTTATTTTAGATCAATTTGCACATCAAAATTGAACGGTAAGTATCTTATTTAATTAAATAAATTTTTTTTTCTTCATTTTAGGTAAGAGTGCAATAAATCCTGTTTATCTGCATAAAGATTGTAAATTTTCGATATGAAACTCTTCCAAATCTAATCAAATCTTCGTGTCAACTATAGCCAGTTTTATTCACTCTATCTGATACTGACAATTATTTACCAAATCTAAAAAGAGTACTTTTAAGATTTTGTAGCATTTGGTGGAAACATGTAGTTTTCATCAAATGCTACAAAATCTTAAAAGTACTCTTTTTAGATTTGGTAAATAATTGTCAGTATCAGATAGAGTGAATAAAACTGGCTATAGTTGACACGAAGATTTGATTAGATTTGGAAGAGTTTCATATCGAAAATTTACAATCTTTATGCAGATAAACAGGATTTATTGCACCTCTATTAATACCTGGTTTAGCTATAGAATTCCTATAAGACCCATCGGATCCTGCACTTTCCGACATCTTCCGACTGTAGGATCTGACTGTCGGAAATCGTCGGATCCGACATCCGACAACTTACGACTAGATTCCACTACCTAAGATTCCGACAACTTCCGATAGGATCCGTGTCGGAAGTTGTCGGATTCCCGTCAGAATTGACCGGATTGATCTGGATTTCCTACAGGATTCGACGGGATGCGGGATCTGGATTACTTGTCCTGGGATCTGTATTATTCTGTAATCTCTGCTATAATAAAAACATGTAGGTTTCCGTAATCTCTTATTAAAAACAAGAAATGATCAGGATATCAATGAAAAGTCATATGAACAGTCGGACAAACAATACATAGATTATTTAATAACCTTGCACTCAAATAAAAAAGGGCCATTTTATTAATACCAACAACTTATGTATTTCGCTAATAATCAATGGTATAGTGTAAAATAATAAAAATTAACGAAAACATAAATATGAAAACAAGTGATTACTGAATAGTTCAAGCATTTAAGGACACAATAGATGGACTATTTTGCTAGAAAATAGTAACTAGATAAAAGCAAGCTTCGCAATGAGATAAGATCAGAGAGCAACAACAGAAGCACAAAGTCCAAATATATTCTTCATGTAAACTTTATTTTCTTACAGTTTTTCCACTGCTTTTTCTGTATCAAGTGAAGATTGTATTACATTAATATTTACAGCAATTGATCGTGGAATACAGATTCAAGAATATTTTCAAATTGATTCCTCGAACACTGTAAAACTATGGCTTAATTCAATTGACAAATCTTTATCATTCAATGTATGAATGATTCAATCATTGTAATCCGCAAATCGAAGCATTATTCCTAATGCGTTTTTATTATCAGTATTTGGTACCGATGATACAGCTACAGCGAATGATGCATTAAAAAGATGGTGGTATATATTTAATCAGTTTTTAAGCAGAAACAAATGAAGAATTGTTTTTTTTTCTACTGGTAAGAAAATAATTGTATATTATTAATTCAGATATTACTAAAAGGAAACTAGTTCTTTTTACAGATATTGATCCAAGATATCTACATCCCATCCATTTGATGAGTAGTTTTTAGCGTCTGTTCCTAATTTCCAACTGCACCAGCATCTGCAAGCTCTTCAAATACATATAACATAACGTTAACCTTGGTTTTATCTACGAAAACAACATTTATTATTGTGTTTTCAAGATGCAACACGTTTTATCACCAAATATCGTAATCACTTATTATCATCAACTGCTGGCTTTTGTCTTGGTAATCAATGTATATTGATCAATCATTTACGTCACATTATCGAAAATAGAATTTATATAGAGTTTGACCATATATGAAAGAAAAATTTGACATTAATCCTAAAGATTGCCATAACTTAAACTCATGTTATTCATTGACATATAATGGCCTGTTTCAAATTTTGAGCGGTAGTATTAAAATCGAGCAATACTGAACAATCTTTAGGTGTTAAAAATAATTATAGTGGCTTGTATTGAAGATAAAACAACTACTTCTGAACGTAAGTACGCCTATTAATCATATTCATTAATTGAGAACAAAGACATCTTCATTCAGAAAACGGCACATTAAATAAAATTTAATTTTAGGACTATGATCTACTTGGTGTTTGATTCTTCAATGTCAATTATAGTGTCTATGGATCGAATTCAAAAACATTCAACGGAACGCAAATACACAAAATAATAAAAGAAGATACTTTATTATTAAACAGCATACATATCAGTCGAACTTAATGCATGTAAATTATTATATTTAGTTTTACTTGTCAAGCAGAAACAGTTACCGCCACGTGGACTGAATATTCATATTTTCAATGCACAAGCTTGTAAATCACTTCTTTTGAAAAACGCGAGCATTAAGTAGAATTTATTCAATTATACGCAACTTCATTGTGTATGATTTTTACAGCGCGCGCAAACGTTGTCATTGCTAAATGATATTAAATATTAATAGTTACATTATGAATCAGTTGACAAATTTATCTTTCCGGTTCATTACAAAACATCGAAACGATGGTCAATCAGCATCTGCAGAAAGTCAAAACGGGATCGATCAAACAGATATTAAATAAGTTATGACCAATGCATATTATGAGGCTATGCATATACTTAATGGCTTAGAAATATTAAACTTATTGCAACAACAAAATATTCTTGATTTAAAGCCATTAAATAAACGTTTGCTTGGGCTATTAAATACATATTCTAATATGTACAACTGCTCACCTCAAGTAGCCAGCATAGATGATGATTCCTGTTTTGATAAGACGGTTGTATTCATATTTGACATGCTTGTATTTTCTTCTTTTATTTTATTTTTAATTTTTAATTTTAATTTAATTCAATTTAATTTAGTTTGATATTGCTTATTTATTTAAATTTAAAATTTTGTGACGTTTTGTATCTTGATAAGATACTTCACCAGACATTAAAATTAAGAGGAATAACATACGAATAAACACAATAAGAAACAAACAATTTTCTTTTTCTTTTCTGTAATATTAGTGATACTTTTGATAGTGGATACGGAAAACAAGATGGTAATAGTAGTGCCTAGATAGAGATTGAATCCTTTTCCGTATCACTATCAAAAGTATCACTAATATTAAAAAAAGAAAAACAAAATTGTTTGTTGCTCATTGTATTTATTTACATGTTATTTCTCCTAATTTTAATGTCTGATGTAGTATGTCATCGAGATACGAAACGTTACAAAATTTTTAAATCTAAATAAATAAGCGATATCAAATTAAATTAAATTGAATTAAATTAAATTTCAATTAAAAATTAAAAATATAATAAAAGAGGAGAATAAAATCATGTCAAATATGAATACAACCTACTTATCAAAAATAGGAATTCGAAAACCTTTACGGAGAGAAAATTTACATCATTGCACACCATTTGTGGAAATTATACAAGAAAAGAACGAAAGAAAAACAAAATATAAGATTCATTGTACAATGTAAACAGCACAACTAAACACCAAATGGATTCAAATTGAAGAACACGACAAATTTGAATAACAATGAAAAGTTATTAAGACAATCGATGTACAAAATAAGAAACAACACATTACAAATGAACGAAAACAATTCAAACATGTCGACATTGAAGTTAACACTAGAAATTCAATGTTAAATCATTATTTAAAAAATCCCAACCAACACGACAACATCAATATGACTTGAGGTGGATAAACAAATATGATGGAAATTTTGAAAATAATCTAATCGAAAAGCATGAGATTATAAAAATATTCAGAGAAAAACAACTACAACAAGAATTAATAACAATAAAAAGCAACATACGATACATCAAATGCTATTAATATGTCAAAAATTCAATTAAGTCAAGAACAATTAAAAATATTATCAAAAGGATTAAAATTTGTTCCAATAGACAGAACAATTAATACAGTAACAACTATGACGTATTGTGAAAAATCATTATATTCAAGATCAGAATTAATTAAAATACAGCTGTATCAGAAATATCAACATTTATTCAAAAATGGAGGAAAGCTAAGAAATTTAATGTAAATAAAGAACTGAATCTATTAAAAGAAACACAATCAATCGAAGATATTGTTACTGTTCAAGTTGATAAAAGTGGAAAAATAGTTATTATGGACAAAAATTGTTATATTAATAAAATTCAAGAAAAATAAAAAGACTTGAATATTTATGAACAAATGAAGTGAAATCCAACAACAGCAATTGAAACAGAAATCAAGAAAAGCGTTACCAAGTTATTAAATCAAAATAAAATTACAGAACAGAATAAATATTCTTTAACATCAATAGATGATCTTCCGAAAATTCATGGTCAACCTAAGGTACCTACAAGCAATACCCGAATGAGAATTGTTATTTGTTCAAGAGATACAATAACATCACCATTATCTCAATTCATATTCAAAATTATTAAAGAATTAAGAACAACATTAAATGGTGTGGTATGTAGTACATCAAGCTTTGTCAAAAATATTGCAGATATTAAATTAAATCAAAACGATCATTTAGCAAGTCTTGATATTCAAGACTTATATACAAACATACCAGTTAACAAAGCAATCCATATTACATTAAAATGACTTGATGAATCTAAGAAATTAAAATAATTTACCAAAACTGATATTAAATAATTATTAAATTTAACTTTAAAAAACAGTTATTTTCAATATAATGGTAAATTTTATAAACGAAAAACCAGGTTTACCTATGGGTAACACATTGTCACCAATATTAGCCAACATATATATGGATGAATATAAAAAAAACATCTAGATGAAGTAAACATTCCAAATGGAATTTGGAGACATATTGATGATATTCTAATTAGTACAAAAATGAATAAACAACAATTAGATAGTTGTGTAAAATATTTAAATAAAATACGTAGAACAATTAAATACACTTCAGAATTTGAACAGAACAATGAATTAAATTATCGTGATAAAACGTTAACAAAAATCAATATAGATAATGAAAGAAAACTTTAAATTAGATGGTTTTGAAAAGACACTGCTGCAGATAGATTATTGAATTATGAATCAAGCCATGGAAAAGTCGTCAAAATAAACATCACTAAAAACATGGCTAGAAGAATTTTAGAAACAACACAGGACAACCAAGATCAAAAAGAAGATTTCAATAAATTAAAAGCTATGTTATTGAAGTCTAATTATTCATTGAGAGAAATTGAAAAGTTAATTAAACAAACATGCGAAGAATTTAAATCAAATAAAAACAATTTCAATGATAAAAATAATGATACGCTCAATCAAAATAAAAATTGGGAAGAAATTAATTATATTCAATATTACCATACGTTCCTGGTACGGAAGTATCAAAAAAAAGGCTTGAAAAGAAATTAAAAATTAAATTATATTTCTCATATCCATACAAACTAGAATCACAATTTAATCAATCATTGAAAGTTCCATTAAAATATGTTATTTACCAAATCTCTTGTTCATGCAAACCAATTTATTTTGGTCAAACGAAAGTTGGTATAGACCACCGAATTCAACAATATTCGAAAATAATAAATGATAATGAAGGCAATAGCAATTCGCAAATAATTAAATACTTCCAAGAGAAGGCATTTCAATGTTATTTGATACAAATGATGCTTAACCCTTTCACGGGCGGTGGTACATATATGTACCACTTTTTTGTCTTTGGACACAGAACTATAATAAATTAGGAAAATAAATAACTTGGCACATTATGCATAACTGCGTCATAAACATCGACAGAAATTGTTCCCTTGAAATTCGCCCGTGAAAGGGTTAATCATTGAAGAAAATGATTATTGGAAAATACGTATAAAAGAGCAATATATTCCATGATAATGGAATCAATAAATACACATGATGAAATTAATGCATTATGGATACCAATATTACATAAAACAAAGCAACAAATCCAAAGACAAATTCAATCAGGTGAAGAAACTTACAACGAATACAAAAGAAGTAGAATACAACGAAAAATAAGACAGTGATAGTGGTACAGAAAAGGATTTAATTCTTATCTAGCTATTGCTATTACCGTCTTGTTTTCCGCATTACTATCGAAAGTATGACTAATATTAAAGAAAAAAAAGAAAACTGTTTAGTTCTTATTGTATTTATCTACATATCATTTGTTTTAACCTTAAAGTCTGATGAAGTGCTTCATCGAGACACGAAATATCACAAAATTTTTAAACTTAAGTAAATTAGCAATATCAAATTAAATTAAATTGAATTGGATTAAATTAAAATTAAAAATTAGCAATACAATAAAATAGGAGAATAAAATCATGTTAAATATGGATAATGATAACAATAATGATACTATTTCTGCAAATGATGATCACTCTGATGAAGATGAACAAGATGCTACTCCAGAGTTCATCAGTACGACAAAAAGAGACTTGCTCGGAGTAAAAGTCTTTGACACCATGAGACCTTACCATGCAACATTCTTGTTTTAAAGTTTCAATTAATCAGGACAAAATATCTTTATAAGCAGTCTACTTGCTGGTTGTGAACAGACGAAAAAGGTAAATTTTCAAATGAGAGATTACTTCGAGTAATGCAAGCTAATGAAAACCAATAAGTATCTTTTTCTTTACGTAATATTTTGTTTACTTTCTTTTCTCAATAAGCGGCATATCTTAAATTTAAAGTTGTAGAAGCAGCGATTGTATTGCACGCAGACAATAAAAAAAATGTACACTAATTAGATTTCATGAGACTTTGAAGAACTCCAACGGCCTACAAATGAGTGGGGTCTGCCTTTTTTCCTTTAGCTTTTTTGATATTCTAGAGAGTCTAATGTCCTTTATATCTCTCAATAGCAGACACAAAATAATGCCTATTATGCATTTTTCAAACAGCATGAACTATTTTCTTCACTCACTGCTATTTTCTATCACGTTTCTTATTGTAGACAGTCATATTATCTTTATGCTATTCTACGAGTGATCAACGACTTTTCTCCTAAAACATTTTAATGTCAAAACACTATAGTACACGTCAAAAGTCTCGCCCCACTTTTTTGTTTTCAGTCGTGTATTAAGACTACCCAATATAATTAAATTTTTTTTTATCCCTGTATAGTAGAAGCCAGATACTATCTATATGCATCTGTTTAATACTCAAAACCGTTGAATATCAAATACAATAAAAACAAACAAACTTCAATGCTAAGAAAAAAAAATTATATAAAAAACTACAAAATGATATTGTTGTTTTAAATTTCAGTAGTTTGAGTAATGTGCGATTAATTTAAAACTCGAGTAACACTCTTTCTTTGATATTTTTACATGGTTCGATAGAGCTCGTCGGGCTCTACAAAATTATCTATATTAAAAAAAATTTAAACCGTTTTTAGAGATAAAATTTAGAAAACCTCGCGTTTTCTATGTTTTCTGTACACCAAATTCACAATTTTTTCCCATATAAAAAACGAGTGTTTTGTACACCGTTCACGTACTTCTTTTGTAAATTTTATCTCTAAAAAGGGTTAAAAATTTTTTTAATATAGATAATTTTGTAGAGCCCGACGAGCTCTATCGAATCATGTGAAAATATCAATGAAAGAATGTTACTCGACTTTTAAATTAATTGCACATTACTCAAACTACTGAAATTTAAAACAACAATATCATTTTGTAGTTTTTTATATATTTTTTTTCCTTAGCATTGAAGTTTGTTTGTTCTTATTGCATTTTATATTCAATGTTTTTTCGTATTAAACAGATATATATAGATAGTATTCGACCTCTACTATCCAGAGATAAAAATAAATTTCCATTATATTGGATAGTTTTAATATATGACTCAAAACAAAAAAGTGGGGCGAGACTTTTGACGTGCACTGTAGTAGGTCTATATTTTTCTGTTTTTTCATGAAAATCTGATCTGTTTTAGATGTATTTGCTTGCGCAACGCTCGTGCTGTTCAACGATCTGCATATAAAACAGTAAACATCGGCAAAATACATACTTGTTACTCTGGGTGGAGGAGAATCAGTCACTGGCTGTGAAGAAAAAACATAATATATATTTTATGAATGCTAGATTATATCGCTTTATTACCTGACTCAATTGTTCATAGACCGGACCTACACCATCATGGACTTCTATACTAATCGAATATTCGTTGCTATCATTTGGTATACCCTATAAAGCACGAGAAGCATCATAATATGAAGGTCAGTGAAGAGAGCAAAGCTCAGACTGAACTAACATTGTTTGTGTTCATTGTCGTTGTTTTTTTTCTAAAACAGATTGAAAATAGCTCTTTTCTCCTATCGGGCAATATATACATTTGCACAGCAAAACGAGAAAAAACTCTTGTTCGACCAATCACCGTTCTATCTGTATCGACACAAAAAAACAAGCTCATCATGTCTTCGATGCACGAATGTGATCCACTTTTGATATGTTGCTTCAAAAAGAAAACATTTATTTCAATACTCATATTCATTGAAATATGTTCTTCAAATGTGGCGAATGCTCTCAAAACTGAACTTTTGTAACATAATCGTCATCTCTAAACAAAATCATCTATCCTATTGGACAACAGTAAACATCGATAATAAATAACTGTTTTCTGACATCTGATTGGTTGTACTATTGAGCATCTGGAATATGAGTAGCTGTAGGCCCATTGCACTTGTTCGTCGAAATTATTCTGATTGGTATTTTGCCTTTATTCTTTCAAAGTTCCAATTAATGGTAATTATCTTGCTGCGACATGATAATTACTAGAAAAACCTGGTAGAGACATCTTTTGACAGAACTTAGGAAATTTCCACTATGGCTTTAATTATTAGTTATTAGAGAGCGGTAGTATTCAGAATGATCTTCTTGACTTTCTCTTAGTGAAGATATTCTATATTCATTTCTCGTTGGCTATATGCACTCATTGGTCATCTTCGTCCGCTTTCTCTCTTTATTTTTTTTTCTTGTTTTTTCTCTCGCTCTCTTTCTTCCTCTTTCCATTGTTTCTCGTTTCTTTTCTTGTCGTTGTTTCTCAGCTATTATACTATTGATTTTTTTCATGCTAAGCACGTGAGGGATGCTGATTAAATGATGAGACTCAATAAACTATGACGATTGAATGTCTCGAAAAGAAAGAGAAAGATCGAATCGATTGTGGCCTTCATATCTTTCACTTAAAGTGTGTGATCATTGTAAGATTTTGTCAATTCAATTTTGACGACGCTTATACAGTAGAATTCTCTAGTATGAAAACCATCAAAATCAATGAAAATCGTTCACAATAGCAGGAAGATCGCTTTATAATGGGTTCCACCATGAACAAATGCAGAGCACGATTTTTTCACATGTTTGCCTTCTGTTTCAATAATCTACTTTAATTTTTTCAGGCTCAAATATTTTCATCGATTTCCGATATCACTTGTGCAATTTTTCGTGTTCCAAAATATCCACCAGGCACATACACGAGGCATATTTGAAATAGGCACAAATAGATCGCTGTTTCAAGATGCTTGAATTGAGTAAAATGCCTGTAAGTTTCGATTACTGCTGCATAACGAATGCATGAAGTTTGGGCTGTTATGTAACCGACAACCAAAGTAAACGGCACAAGAATTGTAAACTTTTCACCAAATTTAATCAACATTTTCTGCTATTTAGTAGCGTTCCACTCTCTACACCCCTCCACATGCTTGGGACAGCTTTGTACGTATATGATATTGTTAGCGGTGATTCACCATCATCCTTCTCTCGATGTCTTTCTACATTTCTGTCTCTTGCACTGTTGCTGCTAGTATTATTGTTATA
>CAJNOL010002562.1:4543-22157 GCA_905250125.1 Rotaria sordida | reverse complement strand
GGCCAGTCAGGTTTTCCCATATCGCGGCTTCGGCCAGTCAGGTTTTCTCATATCACGGCTTCTGCCAGTCAAGTTGTGTCTCACGGCGGTCTCGGTCAATCAGGTTTTTTTCATACCGCGGTTCCAGCCAATCAGATTTCTTCTCACGACAGCTTCGGCCAATCAGATTTTTTTATGCCACGATTTCTGCCAATCAGGTATTTTCATGCAGCGGTTTCGGCCAATCTGATGTTTTCACAGCGCGGTTTCGGCCAATCAAGTTTTTACACACCCTGGTTCCAGCCAATGGGATACTTTCATGCCGCGGTTTCGGTTAATTAGGCTTTATCTCACGGCAGTTTTGGCCAATCAGATTTTTTTGATGCTGGGATTTGGCCAATCAGGTTTTTACATGTCGGAATTTCGGCCAACCATGTGTTTCCTGTGAAAACGCTTGTTTGACTGAAACTATCGCGAGAAAAAATCTGATTGGCCGAAGCTGCGGTATGAAAAAAATCTGATTGACCGAAACCACGGTGTCGATCAACTTGATTGACCGAAACAGCAACATGAAAAAATCTGATTGACTGGAACCGCCGTGAGAAAAAACCTGATTAACCAAGGCCGCGATGTGAAAATATCCGATTGGCCGAAATCACGGTGTGAAAAAACCTGATTGGCCGAAATCGCGGTGTGAAAACATCTGATTAGCGGAAACCGCTGCATGAAAATACCTGATTGGCAGAAATCGTGGCATAAAAAAATCTGATTGGCCGAAGCTGTCGTGAGAAGAAATCTGGTTGGCTGGAACCGCGGTATGAAAAAAACCTGATTGACCGAGACCGCCGTGAGAAAAAACCTGGTTGGCCGAAGCCGTGGTATGAAAAAACCTGATTGGCCGAAGTCGCCGCAAGAAAAAATCTGATTGGTCAAAGCCACGGCATGAAAAAATCTGATTGGCCGAAACCGCGATGAGAAAAATCCAATGGGACGACATAATAGTAGACAGAGGTTATGATATTCATACAGACTCTGGAATCAATAGAATCACATAGAATCAATAGAATCAGTGGAATCATGGAATCAGCTTTTTTCCCCTTGAACTATATACTAACGACCTGTACAGGCGCGTGTCACAATTCAAGTGGCATGTTATCCGACCAGCTATGTAGAGTCCATAGGCTTTTTGATTTCAAACTGAATTTTGGAGAAAAAAAAGCAGCCATTTTATCAAAAACCGATGGTTTAGCGGGTCTAAAAAAAAGCAACAAGCCCCTAAAGATATAATCCGTAAGACATCTCGCAATCATACAAATCTAGAAATCAACCATGTCCACAATAGTCATAGCACTCATCACATTTTAACGTTCTTCAGATCCACATAAGAACACGATACTCAAGAATCTCGATCATATTAAACACCAAATGTATCCTCCATTTTTATAAAGTGCGAGTCTTGTGGGTCTTCCGAGTCTTGCAGGTCTTGTGAGTCTTACGCCTCTTGCGGGTCCTGCGGGTCTTGTGGATCCTACGGACCTTGCATGTGTTGTGGATCTTATGGGCCCTGTGAGTCTTACGGATCTTACGGGACTTGCAGGTTTTGTAGGTCTTATGAGTCTTACGGGTCTTACTAGTCTTGTGGATCTTGCAGGTCTTGTGGGTTTTGTGGGTCTTGTGGGTCTTGCAGCTCTTACGAGTCTTGTAGGTCTTACGGGACTTACAGGTTTTTCGGATCTTGTAGATCTTGTGAGTCTGTCGGGTCTTGTGGGTCTTCCGGGTCTTGCATCTCTTGCGAGTCTTGCAGGTCTTACGAGACTTAGAGGTCTTGCGGATCTTGTGGGTCTTACGGATCTTGCAGGACTTAGAGGTCTTGCGAGTCTTGAAGATCTTAGAGGTCTTATGGGTCTTGCGGATCTTGTTGGTATTACGGACTTTGCGGGTCTTTAGAATTATCATCATGATATATATATATTGTATAGACCCCTTTTTTTTTAGGGTGTGGATTTTGCAGCGCTTTAGAGTTATGATCGTGACAATTCGAAAGACTTCCAATAGCCGCACTCTACAGAAAAGAGATATATACTGTACATGTGATCATAATAATTATAAAGAGGAATAAGTTCCGCATTTTAGTTTGAAATCAAGTTTTGTTTTTCTTGCAAATTCAGATTGAAATCGAAAGAACCATTGTATGGTGGTGTGAGAGAAACAAGAGTCAATAAATAGTTCCTAGATGTTTGACAGCGAGATTGTAATACGGTCTCTATTGGATACTTGTTGAACAACCTAGCCACTCTATAGTAACAGACGTGGAGATTAGCTTTATCGCCTATTCGTCTTTTGTTTCTCAATTGTCTTAGTGATGTCTTTTACAAATAGATTAGATACAAAAGGGCACAGCACGTTGAACCGATGATCTTGTTTGTTTTTTTTTTGAAAAGTTGAAAACGTTGCCCTTCAAATAGGAAATAAATTTTGAAAATTGATAAAGAACAAATCGATGTATGCGAAATCTGCAGTATATGGCATGATTCAATGTTCGCACATAAGCTTATGATCGATTTTTGTTCGACCGAGCCATGACTTTCATCGAAACTCAGTACTATTCCTGATTTTAAGTGACTCATTCTTTTTTATATTTTCTTTGTCTCGTTGTAGATAATAATAGACATATATATTACATCTTTTCTGCTCAACAGTTAATTGCAAAAGTGATTACGTCAATTACACATGGCTTTTCTAGTAGTCCCAAACAGGTAAGTTACTTTTGCTTTTTGTTTTATGGATTGGGTTAGAATGAGTTGCTGAGTGATTCTGATGTGGAAGATAAAATCATGTTTCATAGTTGAACGATGATAATTTTCGTGAAAAAGTTCTGATATTTCTGTGATAGACAGAAGGGATAATGTTATCATCAATTTCGAGAATGATGTTTTTAGGAGAAAGAGATAGAACAGATAGTTACGCAGTAGGGTATCGTGAGATGCAAATAAGGTTAGTGCTCGGTCATATGTCATATAGATTGAACATGAAGAAAAAAGCAACAGTTAATCCTTGATAGATCCGAGGACCCAGAGTGAAGCTCTCCTAAGCGACGAAAATTTTCATCAATCAACACAAAAAGTCATGAGCCAGACTAAAACAAATTCCTTTACAGGGTGTCACAAAATCTTTACGCCCCCTATACAACTTAAAGTATCAATGATATCACGAATGTATTTTATACCAAATTAAAGCGCGTCAAAAATTGGATTTATTGGTATTAAATAATAAAGATTATGAAGACCTTTTAATATCGAACTTGAAAAATTTTCAGAAACTTGATACTTTTTTTGGTGTAGAAAAGTAAAGTACCAATGATTCAAAAATGGAGTAAAACATTTTTCTTGGATATTTTCACATGGTTCGATAGAGCTCGTCGAGCTGTACAGAATTGTATATTTCAAAAATATTTTGAGCCATCTTTTTGAGATAAAAAATGTTCAAAAACTTCATTTTTTTTATGGAAGGAAAACACTCGATTTTTCAATAGAATCAGCTTTTGTTCATTATTTTTGCTCTCTCAAATGTTTCGCAACGTACTCATCTAGTGCCGCGTGAAAAACTACATCAAATGAGTATGTTTTGAAACATTTGAAATAGCAAAAATAATGAACAAAAGCTGATTCTATTGAAAAATCGAGTGTTTTTCTTCCATCAAAAAAAATGAAGTTTTTGAACATTTTTTATCTCAAAAAGATGGCTCTGAAAATTTCTCAAGTTCGATATTAAAAGGTCTTCATAACTTTTATTATTTAATACCAATAAATCCAATTTTTGACGCGCTTTAATTTGGTATAAAACACATTCGTGATATCATTGATACTTTAAGTTGTAGAGGGGGTGTAAAGATTTTGTGACATCCTGTAGGATGAGTAGAAAAAGTAATAGTTGACTAGTTTATGGAGCCCGACTTTTGGAAGTATATGCGCTGCCATTTGTCGAAATGATGAGATTTCAGACTGGATTTTTTATATGTTATGTAACTTTTGATTCTCTACAAAATGGTAAAAAAATTATCGGAACAAAATTGAGAACGAATACAAAATTGAGAACGAATACAAAAAAGAGGCATATACTGTCAGTTGCGAGTTAAACAGCCTCTAGGATAATGACCTCAAGGATTTTTTAAGGACTTTCATTTATGAAAACTTTGACTTCACACAAATTAGTACTCTATATTGGATCGAATAGCATAAACAATTTCTTCGAAAAAAAACACTTTTGAACCTTCTCTATAACTCTGAGAAGGGGTATGGGAATTTCGAGGAAATATTTTTCTTGTAATTAAAATAGAATCAATCAGGAAGAGAGGAATAAGAATGCTGATCACAACCATATACTGAAAGTTCATTATTATTTGTAATTTATTAGTATAAAGACCACTTTTGTAGTGGAACATAAGACGTTTTATAGAAAGAAAATGTCCCAAGGTGCCCAATTTATACTACTAAATCACAGATGATAATGGACTTCCAATACATGGTTGTGATCAGCATTCTTATTCCCCTCTTCCTGATTGATCATATTTTAATTACAAGAAAAAGAAATTTTCTCGAAATTCCTATACCCCTTCTAACAGCTATAGAGGAGATGCAAAAGTTTTTTTCTTTTTTCGAAAGAATTGTCTATGCCATTCGATCCAACATAGAATTTTAATTTGTATGAGGTGAAAATTTTCATAAACGAAAGTCCTTAAAAAATTCTTGAGGTCATTATCCTAGAGACTGTTTAACTCGCAACTGACAGTATATGTCTCTTTTTTTTATCCATTCTCAAGTTTTTTCCGATAATTTTTTACCATTTTGTAGAGAATCAAAAGTTACATAATATATTAAAAAATCCAGTCTGGAATCTCATGATTTCGATAAATGGCAGCACATATACTTCCAAAAGTCGGGCATCATAGACTGGTCAACTATTACCTTTTCTACTCATCCTAGTTCAGTAAATGAATAATATACAATATTCGAAGTAGCTCATTTTTTCCATCTTTGTCTGCTCTATCGTTTGGTATATTGCATGAAAAAATTGTCTTACTTCTAGTATATAATCTTAGTAAATATTTATGAGATAACTCATTACTATTTTTGTTGATACTAGCCAGAGGGTGTTAGAAGTAGATCAAGACTAACTTTACAATGAAAAATGGAAATAAGGTAAAATGTTAGGTTTAGTAGCTGTAGACAATGTCCTTTCGAATGCATGCGAAAAATCAAGAATCAAAATGTTGTCAAGTGCCTCGTATACTGCCTCATGCTCATTGCTCTCCTAGAGGCTCTCTTAATGAGTTACGAAAGCGTTAACATGTGCACTTTTTTCGATTTTGTTTTCGTTAAATACTCAACGTATTTCTACGTGTTTTTCCTTTGTTCGCCTGACTTGGATGAAGTGTGAAAAGGAAAAAGAATAATTTTGTTTAATTTATCATTTAATAAACTTTAAATTACATGAAAATAATTTATATTTGAAATAAATTTATATTACTGAATTTAATTTGTGCACAAATTAAATTGAAAATAAATATAAAGTGGTACCCCTACTCTCAACATCACATCCATCAAATAACAACAAGCAGGCGTTTTGACTAGATGAAAGAAACGAAACGTCATTTTATAGATCTATCTATAAATCGATCCCGAACGATCGATGATAACGGAGATGAGATACGAACATAAAATAAAGTAAGAAAGTAGAAGTAGAAATATTATAACCGATGTGAATAAACAATAGAGAACAAAAAACAAGGATCATAGTCTCGGATATGAGTAGAGAAATGAAACCGGACGGATTGAGTGATCATGCGATATGTATCGAAAATGTATAAAGAGAAAGCAGGCAACGACAAAAAAATGTGTATGTATGAGAGAATAGGCATGCAGCAGTTACTCAAAAAAATCGATATCATATTAATTGTAATTTAATTGATTTATTCTAATTCTAAATATCGGTGAAGAAGACTCTTTCTGTTACAATGATATATGTGCATAAATATGTGATTATAGCAGTTAATGTATAGGCTATTTAGAGACTGGGGAAAATTTGAAACAATAATATTTTTAAAAGATAGAGAAATGAAACAGCGGCGATCTGCATTGTCTTTAAGATAATTCATATTTCCTCTTATTTTGTGACCAAGATATTTGGCTTTTGAAGAGAAAGTCTTTTGAGACAAATAGTTTTAGACGTCACGAATTAAAATATTTTTTTAAATAGAATGAGTAAGAAATATTGAGAAGTTGTTTTTTGTAAGCTTTGAGAGAGAAATTATGGAATGCATTGTTATCCACACGAATGATATTCGTAAGGTAACTAAGATTGAAATAAACCATTCGTTTATATTTCAGATTTGATAGGTGAGAGTGAGTGAATATAGTTATCAGAACGACCAAGTAATTTAAAAGTGATCTAGCACTTGCCATAGAAGTGAGAAAGTCATTCATTTACACAAAGAGAATACTCCGAGAATTTTCTTAAGAAAAACATTCCTAGAGATCATATACAAAGATTGTGTATCTCAACAGGATATCATTAATCAAACATAGTTTTTTAGTCATATTTTTCGTGCCATATGATAGTAGTGTTCTTGAATGCATTAATATCCCAACTTTATGTGAAATTTACGAGCAATCTTGATCTTTCCTAAGGCTTTTTATCGAAAAGTTCAGTTTAAAAAGTATTCCTTCAATCTTCTGGGATGAAGAAAATTGTTGCGATTTCCAAATTTGATAGAAAGTACTCTATGCACCTTGTTGGAAAATGTCTCTAACAATCAACTTTTCCAACAGTGTCTTCACTATTGAAAATGTTTAGAACGCATCCACACATCGACCTCATAACAGTTCTGATGTCTTTTGCAAAACTTAATTGGTGAGTTAACTTCACTGTACACAAGAAAAGACTTGGAATTTTTTAGATGAGAATATAAACGAGATTGTTGGCAAATCTTTGAAGTACTAAAAATCATATCTCTTCTAAAGAAAAGAGAAAGTTCAATTAATTCATTGTAGTTCATATACAACTGATCCAGAGAGGTTTTTCCATTGTTATTCTTAACATAACTTCTTTTTTCGAAGTCAACAAATGACATCACGGATATAGTTGACATTGCTGAAGAATTCTTTTTCAAAATACTGTTCTATTTTCAGAAACGCAACGTCTGGTGTATGGGTACCAATACTCGCCACCCTGGGTATGCTGGCGACTCTTGCTATTGTGGCAGGAGTAATCATTCTGTCGCTGATACCAGTTTATCTGCCAGTCAAAGTAATTCCTCGTGTAACCATCGGTAAGCTAATGTCTTGTTTTATTTGTTTGCATGATTTCATTATTTATTTGGAAGATCGAATAGATCTTAATGCTATAATTTGTTCTTATCAACTGAAAAGAAATAGTTTACTACTTCAGATATAAGTGTAGAAATTCGAATGAATCATCAGATGAGATGTGATGGGACTAACTTGAACATTTGGAGTCTCATAGAAATTATGATTTTCTGTTGATGTTTCTATATAGCTGACTCGAATCAGTTCTAAATAAATTATAGACGAATAATGAGGTAACGGATACGAAACTAGTATTAATATTCATGTGCATTGTTATCAGTAGCACCAGTTTTCATTCAAAAATGGTGCTCAGTAACATTGGATCATTTTCGTCTACGTTTTGAAAAATAGCGGCTTCGTTCTAGAATTCGAAATACGATATAAAAAAAACACGTGAAACTCATTTTTCTCCCAAAACTGGATATAGTAGCTCCAAAAGGAATGGATTTGTCAGCGACAGACCTATGATTATAGAATAGATACGATAGCAACTTAAAACTCTGCTAAAGAATTATGCTTGGTTGAGCTCGAAAAGTAGATCCCCATATGGATATAGTCTCTGAAAACATCAGTCGAGTGATTGACGCACAGGTTGTTGAGACAATGGAAAAGTGTTCATTCATATAACACTACAACTCTAAATATAACCTGTCAAGTTTCAATTATGGTAACAATTAATAATTAAGTTGCATTTGAACTTAGAACTCAAAACTAGTTAAGAACTTTTCCTCATGATTTGTCCTATCTTCATTTCCCAAGTAATTCAGTGGCATTCTTCTTATGCTTGTATCAATTAAGAATGATTATCTAGGTTACTTGACTTTATTGCTATGTGATTCTAACTTCAATTGATTTTGTAAATGCGAGGAATGTTCAACTAAACTGCTATGAAGTTATTTTATTCTTGAAGACTAATTTAAGGACATTAAAATGAGGAACCTAGCAATGATCATAGAAAAATGTAAATTCTGAGGTGATATCATCGAGCTAATGCAAGAAATGAAAATAGAGTTTTAACAAAAAAAATCTTTCATGGCTTTTGACAGATCGATATAAAAGACTTCTAGACCTATAATTGTTATGAATACTATTAAATAATAACAATATCAAGCTTTCAGCTGGAACTGCTAGCTTTATACAGACTGTAGAACATGAGATCTTTTTGTTGTTCTCTTATTAAGTCCATGCTAATTTTGATTAAAATTTTGTGAATAGATGAAATAAGAACGAATGTAGCTAAGCTAAATAGTCGTGATAAAAGAGGAATAGTAGTATGAATTTACTATATAAACTAGGCTATAGGTCATTTTGACCAAGCGAATAGAATATTGTATCTTTTAGGTAAATGTTGTAAATATTACTTCTCTATCTGAATTGAAATATGTATTTCGAAAAAAGACGCTACAATATTCTTGTCTACATCGGTAGTGAAATTTCTCTATTTGTTTTAAGAGCAGTAATTCTTGTTTTGGCTTAGTATTTATTGCTCTAATTTTAGATGCCTTCCACCGAGAAGTTTCTTCTTAAGTTTGCTTATTGTCAAACTAACCTACTATTATCAAGTTCTAATAAATGATTTTGATGTTAGAGGAAAACTATAGCATTAGCCAAACTATTTGATAATGATAATAAATCTACATAGTAAAACCGAGTATATTAGAAGGATGTTGAAATACTCTTGCGACTGACCTAAAGACTTATATTTAGTCAAGGCTCTATTAGGCAGGATGTATTAAGATCAACCCAAAACATCTGAACTGTTCAATTAATTCATTATTTTTGTTTCTTTTCATATATTGAATCAAATAGCACCTACATCAACAACAACAACAACAACCAGGACAACTACTACCACTACCAGTAAGTAATAGACTAAACAGTTAAATACTACTTACTAGAATAATTTAACAGAAAAAAATTTGAATGTTTGTAAACTGTTGAACTTTGCATATACCAAGATGTTCGAAATAAGTCAAAGTTGCTCTTAAAATATCTCGAGAAATGACGAAACGTCATTTCGCGAAACGAAGTTCATATAATCATGCACAGTTGAGAGAAAATGAAGCTATTACAGTTGCTCGATCGTTTTTTCTCATTTTCGATGGTTTTTAGTTTTTTGATTGAACGAACACTATTATTCCATTATGAGATTATGTAGGTCTTTGAACTGATAATATAACAGAAGGTACTTTGTTTAAAAGAAACGACTCATGTCTAGATCTTGGCCATCTGTTATTAGGTGCAAATCGCTCTTGTCTTTTACTTACCTTCGTGACATTCTTAACTCCTTAATTTCTGCTACTTTCTAGTATTAGTTTCTCTTATTCAAATGATATTATTGTTAAGTTCGGACTTATTTAAATTGAATACTTATACAGGTTTTGTTGCCGCTTAATATTGATAAAGACGGTCATAAGTTTTAGTGAATTTCCTACGGATCCTCGACCCTCCTAAAGTCAAACCAAAAAATTTGGAAACGCATTTAGATATTACAAAACAAAGCAATCAAGGCAGCACTCGGACTTCCAACATACATACTAGCACAAATCTTCCAAAAATAAAAATCTATACAATTTTCCTACTTCATAAGGGAATCACGAGAGCAGAAAGCAATAATGACAATGTTTCAAAAGAAAATCTTACCCTTATTCTAACATAAGTCAACATGAACTACTAGTAGTTTTTTTGTCTTTCTTTTTGTTTAGGGCGTTAGATGTAGATCAAGAGTCCTAATAACTTTTCCTGTAGATTTATTTAAACGTCTAAATAAATCGATGAAACCAAAAAAACCAAAGTTTTAGTGTTTCTTCTCCGCCTTCATTAGGATCTGAATAACTGTTACATGTGGATGGTGGAACATTCTAGTTTCATATTGCTTATTTCAGTTTTTCTTGTCGTAAATAAAATAAGACGCATATACTCATCGACTGCTAGGATTTCTATCGAAGTCAATAGTATCATAAAGTTGTTGTTCAGCTGCTATTCGTGGATTCTCTGTTCGGCTATAAAGTTTGGAATGCTTTATTAAAACTTTGAGACTATTGAACTATTCTAGAAAGGGTGTTTTCATTGACTTTTTTTCTTTCATAAGAAGTTGAAAATCATATGTTTGCATTCTGTTGGAACCTCGCTATTCTTACAAATCGTAAAGAAAGAGAATATGAAAAAATGAAAGTATTCAATAAGAGAAGCACACTTATCAAGAGGATGTGTTTCGACCCATTGTCTCTTGAATAAACTTCGTCGAACTCATATCCCATACAACATCCTTATGAGAGAGTTGTGCTAGAGAAAAAATGTCTCTAAATTACAGCATAATTCAATGAAGAAGTGATAAATAAAGAGAAGAAAGTTTAAATGTAGAACACTATAACAGAAAAGATGTCTCTTCTTTTGCCTCCTTGGAAGATTCAGCCTGAGTAGCTATAAGCTTGGGACAACGAAGCTCAGATTCTATATTCACTATTTAGAAGTGGACTTTATATCACAGAATATATCACTGTTTATTTGAGCTAACAGATCAAAGTACTGAAAAGGATTGTTTTCGAATTGCAAACCTAGTCTAAATTAAGTCTTCGAATTAGGCATGCACCAAATCTAATTCTAAAATTAGATTTTACTGGATTTGAATTTAGTGTACCCCTACTTCGAATGGTATGAGCTTTCTATATAGAAAAATTCAAGAGCAGACCGACGTCAATTTGTCAACGCATTATGAGGACCCTATGCAGCACATGAAATTCTAAATTTAAGTACAACACTTCATATTCATTTAGGCACAACCACGACAGCACCTATAAATAAAACATTGTCATGTACAATGTTTACTTTCACTCATCGATCAATATCGCACAGCAACTTCAAATGATTTGGAATATTCGAATAGAATATTTGTCCTGACACTACATGCACTGTATCATCATTATTTGAAATAACAGCTGTGATGCCTAGTTTACAGTCGTTCATGTAGTTGAATCGATGTTTAATTGGAAATATCCAAATGTCTTCAAATCATCCATCACAAGATTTTCTATTCAATTTTTACTGAACATCAGTTGATACCTGAATGGTTTATTACTTCATATTGTTCATAATCCATATTTTTGTTTAGTACATTCTGAGTCATAGCACGTTGCTTTGGTGCAGCCAATAAATAAATAGAGTAATTGTAGTAACTATTTAGTTGTAACCTTTTCAGTAAACATGTTTTCCTATCAAACAAATTATTTAAGTTAAGCAAGATATTTGGACAGAGTCGTTCTCGTTTACTCGATTCATTTCTCAGTACATCTTTCCTGGTGTGATCCAGTAGCAGATTTCGTTACGAATTGAGCGATATACCTGAATGAAACGCTACTTAGAACGATTCATTTCTCAAGAGATCTTTGCTGACATGATCCAGTGACAGACTTCATTTCGAAGTGAATGATACGCTTGAATAGAACTCTTTTTAGAACGGTTCATGTGTCAAGAGATCTTTGCTAATGGGACTAAGTGGCAGAGTTCGTTTCGAAGTAAGTGACATACTTGAATCGAAGCCTAATTAGAATGATTCATTTGTCAAGAAATCTTGACTGATGTGACCAAGTGATACATTTCGTTTCAAAGTGAGTGCTATACTTGAATTGAATCCTCCTTACAATGATTCATTTTTCAAGAGATCTTTGCTAATGTGATTAAGTGACATATTTTCGTTAGGAATGAGTGATATACTTGAATGTAACCTTAATTATAATAATTCATTTATCAGAATACCTTTGCTGATGTGATCTAGTGACACGTTTCATGTTGAACTAAACGATATACTTGAATGGAACACTGGTTCAAATGATTCATTTTGTCCAAATATCTTTTTGACGTGATAAAGTGACAGACTTCGTTTCGAAGTGAGTAGTATACTTGAATGCAATCCTCCTTATAACGATTCATTCATCAACAGAACTTTGTTGACTTGATCGTGTGACACGCTTTCTGTCGAAATGAGTGATATGCTTGAATGGAACACTATTTAGAATGATTCATTTGTCAAGAGATCTTTGCTGACGTGACCAAGTGACATACTTCGTTCCGAAGTGAGTAGTATACTTGAATGCAATCCTCCTTATAACGATTCATTTATCAACACAGCTTTACTGACTTGATCGTATGATACGCTTTCTGTCGAAGTGAGTGATATACTTGAATGAAGTTGTACTTAGAACAATTCATTTGTCAAGATATTTTTGCTGGCATGATTAACTGATACAGTTCACTTCAAAGTGAGTGATATACTTGAATGGAACTCTATTTAGAATGCTCCATTTTACAAAAGATCTTTGGGGGTATGACCAACTGATACATTTCACTGCGAAGTGAGTGATATACTTGAATGAAATTGTACTTAGAATTATTCATTTGTCAAGATATTTTAGTGAACGTGATCAAGTGACACATTTCGCATCGAATTGAGCAACATACCTGAATACAATCCTGTTGAAAATCATTCATTCGTCAAGAGATCTTTGCTGACGTAACCAAATGATACACTTTACCTTGAAGTGGGCGACATACTTGAATGCAATTCTAGTTACAATCATTCATTTACCATTTCAACTTTGATCACCTAATTTAATGCAAACTTTTTCTAAAATCAAACTCATATTTGTACAAAGTCTTTGTTGGAAATAATGTATTAACACGTAAGTTTTCATATGCTAGTCTAGTGACATAGTTAATTTGAAATGAGTAATGTAGTTGAATGGAACTCTACTTATAATAATTCATTTGTCAAGAGATCTTTGCTGATATGAGTGAGTGACCACTTGATTTTGAGGGGAGCGATATAATGGAGTGAAGCCTTGCTTAGAACGATTCATTGATCAATAAACCTTTGCTTATGTGACTGAGTGACATACTTCACTACGAAGTAAGCGATATATTTAAATATAATTATGGTCAAAATGATACATTTGCAATGTGTCTTGGAACAGTGCGAGCAATATTTAGTAGTTTAGTTAAGAGTAACATATCTGAAGAAAACCTTTGTTCCATATAATCACCATTTAGGTATCCCGTTAAACTAAGCTGAATGTGAATTTTTTTTTTTTCTAGCGTTATAATTGAATGCAGCTGTGCTGATAAGGATTCTTTTGTCAATATATCTATGCTGATATGATTGAGTAGCACAGTTCACTTTGAAGTGAGTGATATACTTGAATGGAACTCTATTTAGAATGATTCATTTATGAATAAATATTTACTGATGTGATCAAGTGACATATGTTACGTCGGAGTGAGCGATATACTTGAGTGAAACTGTACTTAGAATGATTCGTTTATGAATATATCTTTACTGATGTGATCAAGTGACACATTTCACTTCGAAGTGAGCAATATACTTGACTAGAATCTTGGTTAGAACGATTCATTTATCAATATATCTTTGCTGATGTGATCAAGTGACACGTTTCACTTCGAAGTGATCAACATACTTGAATAGAAACTTGGTTAGAACGATTCATTGATAAATATATCTTTGCTGATGTGATCAAATGACACACTTCACTTCGAAGTGATCGATATACTTGGATGAACCTCTCTTTGGAAGGGTTCATTTGTCATATGATCTCCAGTAATGCTATGGAATGACCTACTTCACTTCAAGCAAATGACCTATTTGAATACAAACTTACTTAGAATGATTCATTTGTCGAACGATCATTGTTGATAAGATGAGCTGACGTTCCTTGCTTCAAAGTGAGTGACATACTCGAAGAGAACAGTTGTTGACGCTAGTTACTGACCTTTTCGAATTGCATTATCTTACATACTTTTAGAAGTTAATCTCAAGTGAATAAGATAATTGAACAGACTCATTCTGGAAGTGATTCATATTCCATGCGTACTCTAACAAATGATATACACTAAACCTCTATTTTAAAGTGAGTAAGATACTTGAATAGTATTCTCTTTGAAATTGTATACTTGGGATGTGGTGCTTGATCATCAGAAACTATGAGATTTTTCCAACAGAGTAGAAGAATACTTGAACGAATTCATATTTAGAACGATTCATCATTCATTTGATCGTCAATGATCCGATCTAGCATCACACTTCATTTCAAACTGCATAATATATTCGGTCAGTACATTCGAACTGGTACAGTTGGAGCTGTTTCATTGCTATGTATTTCACAGTATGTCGCAAAATATTGGTTTTCGATGGCTTTATTCCTACAGGATGTCCAAATGAGCTAGTTATATGCCCCATGCACCATTAGCATTGCAAGAGTAAGCCAAGGAGGAAATAGCCAATTTTTTTGCAATTTTTTTATCAATTTTAAATTTCAAAAAATTGATTAAATCAAACCAATCAAAACAATCACTTATTGAAAAGGTCTGGTTTTGAACGTTTCGTGCTTTGATTTTAAGTATTTTCTTATAATTTGAATCTGTAGATAGAACCTGACTGTTAAAAGATAATGTTTCATACATTTAGAAAATGAGGTCTATCATAATGATTGCAAAGAAATGATATTTTTGATTTTTGCGATTGTTTTGATTTTTCTGGAGTTTTTAATTACAGTGATTCTTTTGACTAAATTGATTTTTTTTTATTAAAAGTGGGCAGAAAATAAAAAATCAAGTGTTTGTCCTCGATTTTTTAACCTTCTACCTGCTGAACGAATTATTGTTTATTTCTTCATAGAAACTATATTGTCAAGTTACAAAGCGTTGAATCAAAAAGATCTTAAAAAAAGCTTATCGATTGTTATGTAGAGAATACAATAGGCTATAAACGCATAAAAAAGTTATTTCTTTATTTCCACTTCTTGACTAAGATATTTGAGTTCGAATATAGTTTCTACGCATGGACCGACAATGAATCAACAGAGGGTAAATGCTTAATCAAAAAAGTCAATTTAATCAGATTAATCAAAAAGATTTGATTTCAGCTGTTTTTCCTTGAAGTAAGCTTATAATAAAACCAGAGTGTTGTCAACTATTAACTATGTAGTTTTTTCGCAAGTATCTTTCCTTGCTAATCTAACTTTCCGACAGCTTCAGCTTTCAAGTTCCATCCAATGGGGAGATGCGATGCTCGTAATGGTAACGGACCTGCAAACTAAATAGTAGTTTATGGGAAATAAAGCAGTTGCTGTTCGATTCGGTTTTAGAATGTTTTCGCGCTTGATTTGATATAATTTAATAGTACTCGCTAGTGAGTATATATCCAGAGACTAGATTTTCTTTGGTCTCTAATTAATCCCTAATCCTCTTTTTAACATTCCTTTATGCTTACATACCTTTTTGGTGTTGTTTTTGTCCAAGAAATTAAGGACTAGATTCTCTCACATCGTGGTTAACTTCGGTTTTTCATTTTTGTTATCGATGAATAGTGACCTGTTAATCATTTCTTATGATATTCTCTGTACTGGAACAAAGGTCATACGCTTAGCAAGTAATCTTCATCGAACGAAAGAAAAAAGTATATCTGGTTGGAGAGTAAACCAAAAGAGGGTCATCATAAAATATGCGAATCCTTACGTCTTCATATTGGTTTTTCTCGCTCAGATTTGAACCAATCTCATATCTTTTGAATCTAGCTTTCGGTCAATCAAATTTCAAGAGTTGATATTTAAACCATCGAGAAAATCATACACAAGCAGATAGCATGTTAATTTCTTACCCATGGCAAGACCAGTTTCTCACCTGGTCAGTTGAAGCGAGTCCAGCAAAATAGTCGATAAAATTTCCGATGTGAGTATGTAATTAAAAAAAGTCATAGTAGTAGATTAGTTAGGTTGAGTTGTTAAATTCTTGTTTCTTTTTGCAAAAGCTTTCAGTGCTATCACTACGGAATTAAAATGTAAAACACGATGAAGCCAATCTATTTAAAATGTAGAAATCTCATCACATCCATTACTCTGTCTATCGAATCCGAAAATCATAATTACAAAAATCCCTCTGGAGCATCACAAACATGTTGCTACGCCTTTTTGGAATTTTTTGGGTCGTGGAATTTATTTTTTAGAATGTATATTTGTTTGAATATTTATATATTTCAATACTTACTCAGTGGTTGCAAAATAGAAAACATCATGTCGGTCTATCGTCTGTTACGCACATATCTAACAGGCGAGAAAGAGGTTAACATCACTTTTCTCACTATATATTTTAACATTCATTCTCAATCATGCTTCACTAAAGCAGACAAATGGAACTGATATGTTTGTCCCGACTGTCTCGGTATCCATCAACTAGGCGATATATTTTATTTTCTGGCGTCAGCGCAGGATTTTTCTTTATTTCATTGAATTTTATTTTCAGTATCAAATGTGTGCAGACTTTTTAAAGCATAGCATTTACTGGAAGACTGAAAGATAACATGAATATAGATGGTATAGAGGATGCAGTAAGGTTATAGTCAGAATACGAGTATATGTCGTGCTGATCAGAATAGGGTCATAAAACAAGGAAACGGTAGGCAAACAGAGAATACCGAGATGCTGGTATCCGACCTTTTTCCTTGATGAACACTCTATAGAACAGACCATTAAGTTTTCTTGTGACATGTATGTAAAATTAATCTTTCAGGAGTAGAAAAGTGTGCTTTTGAAGAAAAGAACGATGATTCGACGAAAAAGTGGAGAATCAACCTGAGTTTAATTAGGACTGATTTCTCTATAAATCATCATCCTTCCTTGACAGAGGATTACATTTTCTCAACATAGAGAATATCCTTCATGAATAGCACAAGAATAGTACAATGAACTATTTGAATGTGAACACTGTCTTGCTAATTCATTATCTCAAATATCATCATCCATGTAGACCAAGCTAACTCTTGCTTCCATTACAAGATTTATCTGAATAGAGTCTTAATTTAAATAATTCATCAGGCATACAAGCTTCAATCATAAACTTCACTGTCACTGGTTGCTTGATAATAACATAAATGAACTTAACCTTGGTTAGAGTAATTCCCCTACCATACGCAGTTCAATCCTCTGATCTATTGACATTGGTTACTTCAGAGTAAAATAATTGAATTCGACCTTCCTAAGAACAATTCCTCTACCATACGCAGTTCAATCTTCTGATCTATTGGCATTGATTGCTTCAGAGTAAAATAATTGAATTCGACCTTTTTTAGAACAATTCATCTACTATGTGCTGTTTCATTATAGATTCTGACATTAGCAATCACTTTAGAATAAAATAATTGAATACGAGTTTGTTTAAGATAATTCATATGTCATGCGCTGTTCAATTTTGTATTCTACTGTCAT
>CAJNOL010002561.1:24140-36446 GCA_905250125.1 Rotaria sordida | reverse complement strand
ATTATAATCAAATTTTCTCCCATTATTTTTTACATGAGAATGGTATAGAAGTATATGAATCTTCATTTCCGTACAGGCAATAATTCCGAAAATTTTACCATAAATTTGCCAATACTTATATAGTTGACAGTGGAATTTTCACACTGAATGGTTGAGTCTAACAAGGGAGGTACCCGAAGTGATTAACCGCTTATGAATCGAGACTATGTGCATCATATAATGCCTATTGAGCTATGAATACCCTGAAAAGAGTACGGGCCCATAGCTTATTGCTGATAAGATACTGCATTTTGACGGTATTTTTTAACAGAATGTCGTGGTTCCCCTCAGGAACACTAGGAAAACTTATTTTCGAATTTCGACTTGAAACTTTGCATAGGTATAAGCCTTAATGAGAATAGTTTGTGATAAAAGTTTCAAATCTTTTGGTTGTTCTTATCCTGAAATACAAACATCGAATCTGTCCATGTGTATGAGCGATACAAAAGATAACGGGTGGGGCAAAAGTTTTGCATTAATTTTGTTTTTAATATAACTATGCAACGGAAAGTCGAAGAGACTTGATTTTTTTTTGTTAGAAAGAGCAAAGTGTCTACTACAAAACTATATAAAAGAGTTTGATTGGAAACGTTTTTTGAAGGCGATAGAGGTCTTAGAACTATAGGCCCCGAAAAACTGTTCCGCAACTTTTTTGAATTTAGAAAAAATTTTTTATAGTTAGATAGGTTATCTTTTTATTCGTTCGATTCGTCTTTTATTAATAGCTCAGGCAATACTTTCGCATTAGATTTGTTTCTGTTACAGGTTCGCCACAAAATATTTTTCACGCCTGGTTTATATATTTCATTAAAAAAAGAGCAATAACTAAAATACAAAAAACATTTAATGACAAGTTGTAAAAACACCTTCACGCCACATTTTTCGAAGTTTACTACGAATATCAAACATCATATCTTGTATCATTCTTTTATCAAGTTCTTTAATTTTTTCTCTTATACGACGAGCAAGTTGATCGAGACTTTTTGCTTCATAATTTTGTGCGTACACCTTTTGCTTCAGTATACCCCATAAGTCTTCAACTGGTCTTACTTGAGGTATATTAGGAAGATTTTTTTCTCTTGGTACAAAAGGTATATTTTTTTCTTGTAATGTATGTAAAACTTGTGGTGTATAATGGGCCTTTGCTAAATCAGGCCAGAAAATGAATTCCTGTTGCGGATGGTACTGGTCAATAAAAGGAATTAAACGACGTTGTATACATTGTTTTAAATAAACATCACCAGTTACAGCATTCTTGCTTTTGTGTATATATGGCTTTGAACATCCTTTAGCAGATATTGCTAACCATACCAAAACTTTGGGTTCAGATTTTTGATATTGTTTATACTTTATATTGGCTGGTGCAGTAGATGGATCACTTGTATAATACAATGAGTTTCCAGGTATATCAACTCCACTTAAACTGAAGTATTTCTCATCATCCATAATAATCAAACAATTTTTTGGAATTCGACGATACAAATAACCACAGTTTTTTTTGTGCACGTTTTTCCTGTTCTTTAACATATTTCGGTGCTTTTATACGTTTTCTTGGTCGAATATTTGTTCGTTGTTTTAAATTTCTACCAATTGTTCTATAATGAACATTATAATGTATTGATAAGACTCGATGACTAATACCACTCTTGTTATTCAAATTACGTGCCATTGTTTTCATTTGTTTGTCGCTGAGTTTTCGTGGACGACCAGATCTTGGTAAATCTTTTGTTGTTTTAAATTGTAAATATCTTTGGATAATTCGATATATAGTTGAATAACAACAACCTTCTCTTTTAAAAAAATTCCATGTGGTTTTCAGATCACCACTTGCAGCATCATGATAAAAATTTACGACACGTAATCTAAGTGTTTCTCGTTCGTCCTTCTTCATTTCGAACAGAAACACGTATGACAATTGAACCAATATAGGTACATATACTATGAATCATTCTCTGTCTAATAGAAAAGATTGAACAGTCTACGATATTCCCACGTGGTATAGAAAGAAAAAGGAAATCAATGAACAACGATTGCCACATCCATTCATGATAGAAATTTTTTTTTCTAAATTCAAAAAAGTTGCGGAACAGTTTTTCGGGGTCTATAGTTCTAAGACCTCTATCGCCTTCAAAAAACGTTTCCAATCAAACTCTTTTATATAGTTTTGTAGTAGACACTTTGCTCTTTCTAACAAAAAAAAAATCAAGTCTCTACGACTTTCCGTTGCAGAGTTATATTAAAAACAAAATTAATGCAAAACTTGTGCCCCACCCGTTACGCTTTGACAATAGCCGTATTTCAGGATAGAAACAAACAAAAAATTTGAAACTTTCACCATAAACTATTCTGATTAAAGCTTATATCTGTGCAAAGTTTCAAGCCGAGATTCGAAAATAAGTTTTCCTAGTGTTCCTGAAGGGAACCACGACATTCTGTTAAAAAATGTCGTAAAAATGCAGTATCTTATCAGCAATAAGCTATGGGTCCGAACTCTCTTCAGGGTATTCATAGCTCAATAGGCATTATATGATGCACATAGTCTTGACCCAAAAGCGGTTAATTACTTCAGGTACCTTCCTCCTAAGTCGAGATTTAAATCAAATACTGCTAGAGTTGCAATATGCTGGTTTCGTGGGCAAAGAGAATATACGTCATAACTTAACGAAAACATGTCAGTTCGTAGTGAGCATTTTACTGAAGATAGATTAAGAGTCGGGCTTTCCAATGATGGTTCAAGTGGCATTGTATCTCTTTTATAGTCCAAGATAACACAATAAGAAAAAATTCTTGGTGTTTTCCTCATATCTCAGCCTCAGTAAGAAGATAGGACTTGAGCTTTTGTCCGCAATCAGGACTTACCAAGTCCTTACTGTGGTGAAAGCTTCAAACCAAACTACCCTGATTTAGATAGTTTTCGCCTATGTCCGGGACTTTTGTCCACTACTATATATATTCAGATTTTATATTGAGATGTACGTGGAACGTCACAGTATTTTGTGCTGTTCAGAGATAGAAATCTTATATTGGCCAAAGACAGATCGAACTGGTAATTTCTCTATATAAAAAAATGTGGATAATCATTGGCAATCATTAGCAATCATCGGTAATCATTGGTAATCATTGGTAATCATCGGCAATCAAAGTAAATCAAAGCAGTCACAACTTCAGCTTTTCCCCCTTGCTTTCAATACTTTTCAATCGTTGCGCTATTCACTGCATATATGCTCCTTGTTCTCTTTTCATTCCGAGAGATTTCTGCACCAAACAGATGCAAGGAGAAATCATTAAGAAGGAAGAGAGAAGAGAAGAGAACAGTCGAGAATACTCTCAGTGGATATTGCGCGGTGTAAAGGATACAACTCCCTTGACATTACACACTTTTTGAATGGTATATATAGTTGGTGTAAAAGTCATATAACCGGATGTATAATGTGCGTTAATCTTAAGAGAGAAATAAAATCACGTACAACATGTAACGGAATTGAGCTTGAAGAAATAATAAATATGGTAAAGCTTTAAAATGCGTGATCCAACAACGCGGTCATCAATCTTTCTGCATCAAATCCTCCGATTATTCTCAATTTTTCATTACACTCACTTTGAAATTTTCCAAAACTCGGTCGTAGAAAACACTTCTAGTCGCTTCTTGATATCTCTCAGACAGATAAAAGCGAAAAAAAAAATCATAGGCAACAAAATTGCCTTATTGTAACATGACCCTTTTCACATTTAATTATAATGCGCTCGCGTAGGTAAATATCAGTGTATATTTTTTCATAATAACGGCAGCACATGCAATTAAAAGCCAATAAAAAAAAGAATATTGAAAGAACGTAGTGGATGCGACGATGAGTACACTGATGAGAAAACACTACCCACCTGATGAAAAGATCCTGCTTCGCTGATTCACGTAAACATGTTTAAGGAGGAAAAAACCGAGTAATTTCGTCAACGATAAATATGAAGCAAAATTGATTGCAAACATACAGAACAAACTCGCACACTCCAATATTACTCAATATGTAAGTACGTTTAATTTCTAACATTATTAGACTAGTGATCAAATTCAAGCGGAAAGTTCAGAGTAACTACTAACGAGAAAACGTGACGGAATATAGAAATGGGGCATTTCAATTGCCAGAAATCTATTTCAAGAAAGTTCGATTGAACATATTGAGCACATGCGATTGATAATCTTGATTGCCACAGCTCTTCCGCATAAAATAGTCCAACCACAAGTCATACCAAACAGAATATCCTTTGAAATGTCTAGGCTTTACTGAGAATTATAGTTATACACAACACGAATCTCGTTTTTAAGTGGCTAAATATAGCAAGGATGGTGGGTGTGGGTGTATGGGTGCAGGGTGAGGGTTTTGGTATGGAATGAGGGTGTTGCTGTGAGTGTGGCGTGAGGATTAATGTAAGGATGGGGTGTGGATGTGGGTATTATTATCTTCCTCACAACCACTCCACCCCAACACCCACATCTATCTTACACTCACAAACCTACATCCACATCCACATCCACACTCATACCCACAATCACACCCACACACCCACACCCACATCCACTCATGCCCATTTAAAAAAATCCGACATTAGTAAAGGGTCTGTTACCGGTTATTTGTTAACTTAACTGAGCGGGAACGATAATTTTCCACCCCTAGATGAATGTTGTACTTTTTTCTTTCATCTCACACATGACAATTCCTATTTGCGTCACTTTTAAAGAACAGAAAAGAAGAAAATATACTCTATATTTGTATGAAAACAAATATTGATATCTTTATTACTACTAGTCACGCATCGCTCGCTTTGAGTGTAACTGTTGCGCTGATGAGTGTCCAACCGATACCAATAGCTACCGTGACAATGGATAACATCCTTGTTATTGATGAAGCAATTCAGCAACAATTCGAAGAAATCGCCGTTCGTCGTCTTATTCGAAAGCTCGATTGGCGAATCATTCCATTTATGGTTCTCATCGAAGTGATATCATACATGAACCGAATCAGTACTGGTAGGCAGCTTTGATTTGAATCATCCATTGTTGATGATAGTCTTCTAGGTCATGTAAAACTGATGGGCATCGAAAGCGATCTGAATTTGTCACAATCTGAGAGTAATTGGCATATTTCACTCTTTTTTCTGGCTTATGTAAGAAAATTACATTATTGAACGGCAATATTTTTGAATGGATACTTTGTTTTAGTTGATCTTTGCAATTCCTAGCAATATTCTCATGCGCTATCTTGGCGCGACTCGGCATCTGTCATTGAGTATGCTTGCATGGGGTAGTATCACTGTTGGTTTGGCTTTCGTAAGAAATGCTCAACAACTACTGTCTGTTAAATTTCTTCTCGTAAGTGAATTGAATCTCTATGAATAACATAGCATTTTTGACTTTTTGTCGAAGGGCATGACTCAAGCAGGCTTTTTTCCCAGTATTGTCATATATTTCTCATTATGGTATTGTAAAAGAGACCAAACTATGAGAATAGCTATTCTTTTTGGAGCTGCCATCATTTCCAGTGCTTTGAGTGGTATTCTGGTATGTACTCATCGATTTCATAAGATATGTGATACTTATTATAAATTTAGGCGTATGGTTTCACACACCTGGACGGTACTCGTGGTCTCAATAGTTGGCAGTGGACGTTTTTGCTTGAAGGTTTGCCAATGATTCCTCTCGGTATCATAACCTGTCTTTTTCTCAGCAATATACCCGATACTGTACAATGTAAGAGTTCATTGGATAGTAAGAAATATTCTTAACTGGTTTATTTTAAAAATTAAGGGTTGAATAATAGTGAAAAATAGATTTTGACAAATCTTCTCCAACACGATGCAGGCATAGTCAATGGTGAAAATGTTCGACTTTCATGGCGACAAGCATTCTATGTTTTTGTCGATTGGCGAATCTATTTGTATGCACTGATTAATATTGGTATCTCGGGTGTTAACAAATATATAAATATGTATCTTCCGTTACTTGTCGAAGATATGGGTTATTTGAAAGCTGAAGTACATTTAATGACAGCACCACCTTACGTTTGCGCATTTGTGTGTTGTTTATTGGTTAGTTATTCGTCGTCGCGCAGGAATGAGCATGGCTTTCATCTCATGTTTTGTCTATTTATTACTCTAGTCGGCTTTATTCTTATGCTCACTCTGATCGATCGAGGCCAAATAGCACTATATGTCAGTGTTTGCATTGTTTGCTGTGGCATATTCTCGGCATATCCTTTGTTAATCTCTTGGTTAACAAATAATGTCGGCGGGTATACCAAGAGATCCATCGCTATCGGCTTTATTGTGGGTATTGGTCAAATTGGTGGAGTTATATCGCCTTTTGTCAGACTGTTGCAACTATTGCTAAATTCACAATTAATTTTCTTTCTTTTTAGATCCATCATGATGAGTCAACCAATCGACGTAACGATTTTATTTGTATTGGAATAGTAGCGGCTAGTTTGGTTCTTGTCATTATTTTACGCATCTGTTTGATGTTGGAGAATCGTTGGCGAGATAATTTATCACAAGAGAAGTATGCTCGTTTAGCAGCTATCAAAGAGCCTTGCGATTGGGTTAGGTCATGTCTGATTAACTTAACTTTTTTTCTATTACTGTTCCCTTGTAGCATCCTCAAGTACGGTACGTCTTGTGACATGTCAGCTTGTTCTCATGGCTGACAAATTGCACTCATTTTGCTAATCAAATGATTTTGCGAGTAATCTTGAAATTTGTCGAACAATAAGTTAACGTCGTGTTGTAAACGTATTTCAAAATAAACCCTTCAAGAAATGACATATCACATTAGATCAATAGGGAGTGCTGTAACGAGCAAATAGCAAGACAGTCTACCAGTCGTTCCAATAGTTATGTAAGAAAAACAGCAAAAACTCTTGATTTTAATCGATTTTTTGCTGATTAAAAATCGCCCAGAACTGATATTATTGTAGGTTTTTACAAGGACTGTGTTGCGGGCTTTTTCTAACTACAAGAAAGAAAAAACATGATATTGGATGAAAAAATAACGAGGAAAATAAGTATGCCGTTGTTCGATTACGTTTTCTATCATGTCCCTAGTATTCGTGATATTGTATGAAAGGTTAAATTGTCATACATTCTACGCAGTGTAGTTGATAATATATGAAAATGATCTTATATAGATAGGTTTTAAGAGCGGCATCTGCCTTTTATCAATAAAAAATTTTCTAAAAAGTACTAGAGTAATGTTTGAATGATAATTGCTCCACTCATTGATTCTTAGGTTTAGTCGATTTATATATCAAAATGAGATATAATTATTTAAGAAAAGATGGTCTGTACGAATTTAGTGGAAACAAAAGAACCAAAAACAGTCGGAAGAAAAAGATTGAAATATTATTAATGCTAATTCACCATACACTATTCGCGTATAAAGTGACAGATATGATGTTATCGCAGATTATTCATGTGGTATTGTTGATATGGGAGAGAAGTTGCCGCTATGTTACCAAGTAGTTGATAACGGCATCGCTATCCGTTACCGCATAACAGTAACTGTGCGTCACCCACTAATACCGACAGGTAATGCAAAATTTCTGACTTCATAAAAGAAAGGCTATTTCCCAAATAAAGTTTGATCAACGCTTTCTGAAGTGGACGAATCTCAACTGCACCATAGTTTTTCGAATTTTGTGGACTTAAGAATCTCACTAGGGGCAGGCTATTTTTCTGGAAATCTTCTCTTCACTGTTATAAGGACAAAATATGGTATTGTTCGGGCCATATGAAAGAGGACTCCTTCTAACTCACTGCTTGGTGAA
The DNA here is from genome assembly GCA_905250125.1 of Rotaria sordida. Classification (NCBI taxonomy): domain Eukaryota; kingdom Metazoa; phylum Rotifera; class Eurotatoria; order Philodinida; family Philodinidae; genus Rotaria; species Rotaria sordida. The sequence goes on along the minus strand of CAJNOL010002561.1, from coordinate 28,593 downwards.
GATAATACTGTGTTTTGTCTTTACAATAGTGGAGAAATCGCTTGCTAAAATCTAATTGGCTAGAAGATTTTTCGTCTGGAACAATCATATTTCAACAAGGATTTTGTCACTATTATAAAGACTAAACATGATGTTGTCCGCGCCAACGAAAAGCTTTGGAGGAGTCCTCTTTCAAATGGTCCAAACAATGGCATGTTTGATCCTTACAATAGTGGAAAAAGCCTTGCTAACATATGATTGGTCGAGACGAGAAAGCTTCTAGCCAATCAGATTTTAGCAACCGTTTTCTCCACTATTGTAAGGACAAAACACAGTATTATCTGCACCAAGCAGAGAGAGTTAGAAGAAGTTCTCTTTTATATGGTCCAAACAATACCATGTTTTGTCCTAACAACAGTGAATAAAAAGCTTTCTGGAAAAATAGTCTGTCCCTAGTGAGATTCTTAAGTCCACAAAATTCGAAGAACCACCTGACGATTGAGGTTCCTTGACCTCAACAGTCTTTGATCAAACTTTATAAAAATATCACTATTTTTGAGAAACAGTCTTACTTTTATAAAGTCAGAAATTTTCTGTTACCCATGAGCAGTTACTTGGTAACGCAACTAGGCGGAAACGGTAAGTTTTCTTGCCTAGTTGTTGAAAGGATGAATTGAAGTTGTACTAATAGCGCTTGTGATAATTTTTTCTTTCGAAATTTTTTATGTTCGGTGTTTTTTTCCTATCAAAGGAGGTGAGCGCATAAGAAGTCAAACAGACACATCAGTACTTTTCTCGATCATCTCTGCCGAATCATATATCTATGGAAAGAGCACATTGAGATTGACATTTTGACACTAGTTTTAAGATGTTTTAATCGGATATTGAAAGGTAAAAGCTATTAACTAAAGATACATTTTTAGTCATTAATTTAGTGATTGATAATATCATCATGGATTTCGTTTCAGAATAAATAGACGACACAAAATAGTTCTGAATTTATTTATTTCATAATTCTTTGATAGGGCTTCAATCCCATATATGAATTGCCGACTGAGTAGTTAATTCTGTGACATGTAGGTCTAACATACTAGTGAGCACTATTTATATAAATCCTATATTTATCATTTACTTTTATATTTTTACAAATATTTGAAAGTGAAAATTGGAATATGCAAACTATTGGTATTGCTCATTTGATAGTTCTTTTCAAGAGCTACCAAACTGTATGTTTCCAAAACACTAAATACACTGGCCACTCCACTCTTAAAAATTTTCGTATTGCAGGAAACCAACCAAAGAGGTTTGCGAGCGCTCGGAAACCTTTTTGGCTGGTTTCCTACAATAGGGAAATTTTTAAGAGTGTACTTGTTCAACCTGAGTTATATCAATAGTGCTCGCCAGTATCTTAGACCTACATGTCACGAAATTAACTAATCAATCGATAATTCATATATGGAATTGAACCATCATCAAAGAGCGGGGTGTGAGTGTGGGTGAGGGTAAGGAACTTTGTCTCTTCATCCACACCCAGATCCACACCGCACACCCATACGTATCCACACCCACCCTCCTGCGTAAAAAAAAAGATGGTTCTGCTTCTGTATATCCAGGACTGATGTACAAGAAAATAGCTAACTTGCAGGGCAGGTCCCCAGGACCTTCTCTGTAATATATACTTTAAAAGTTCTTATTCTTTGAGTTAATTATGTTTTGATGTTTATTTTCTTTTGTTTCATTAAAAGATATTCTGTGGAGATAAAAAATAATGTTATCGATAATCTGGTTGAAAACAATGTACATTGAGCAAAAATCTTTCTGGACCTTTTCGGATTTCAAAAATGAACTTCCAGAATTTTCCGACTTCTGGCATTTGAATTTTGGATTTTTTATTCTCATATCTGGTAATCTTGTTTCAGAACTATCTTATCCTAAGACTGAGTCCACCGTGAAAAGATCGATTATTCAATTAATGACTAAAAAATTAGTTACTTCATTAACGGCTTGTGTCTTCGAAAATTCGATAAAAATCTGATAAAAGTAGTGTTAAAATGACAGTCTCAACATGTTCTTTCCATTGATATATGATTCAAAGGGGTTAAGTCAGAAAAGTACTAGTGAGCTGATTTGACTTCTTCGACGCCCTCAGCCTTTGTATGTAACATTTGAATTGTTTACAGAGATTTGTATCAACTACACTTATCGGGTTCTGCAACAATTGGCGAAGAGCGAGAATTCCCTTTTTAAATTAGGCCTAACACAGATACGTTTCGGAGTCGATTGTCTATAGAAGTCGTTTGAAAGTGGTGTCATCTAAAAACGGCTATTTTTAACTTTTATCTTCATCCTCATCATTTGGTACCATCATTTGATCAAAACTTTTTCTCATATAAAGAAGTTTTGAGATCACATGGACTGAGGTCACAAGGCTTTCTTATTTGTCCAACAGATTTTTTCGTACAAGCTGTTCAATAGTAGTATCAAAGATTAGAAGTTTTACGTACAGAAAAATCTAGATCTATCTCGCCACTCAGTTCCTTATATTCTGACGATTTTCTGATCTGTTACTAATGAAATACGCCGAAACAGAATGGAATCAACTAGTTCCCAAGAAGGAGAATGATCTGAAAAAAATCGATTAAATAGACTAAACATTTCGTCTCGTCGGATTGCAGCTTGATTTATTGAGAGCCATCATGATTTGTTATAAGTGAACAATTGCCATCCTCTGACTTGAAATACTTGAAAATACACTTACTGGCAATAATAAAATGAGTTGAAGAGGAAGAAGATTTTTCGTTATCAGCGGTCATCTGTCATCAAGAGAAAAATTACTTCTACCATAGCGCTGAAATCTTTTTTTACTTTATCAGTTTTATCGTTTTAAAAAATCTTATAGAAAAAATTACACTACTAATCATTCCGATGCTTCTTCCTTATTGCTACCTCGGTCCACTTTCTGACTGACTCCTTCCTTTTCCTTTGGTGGTGACATCATTTCCGAGTAGTTAGTCACTTTCATGTAGTGATTGTTATAGATTTCTGTCACAGTAACATTAAAATTATCAGTATAGAAGTTACAAAACTGATTTTATTGGATATGGCATCGTCAGTAGAAGAATTAAATTGGAAGTTGTCACTTCAGAATGAATTCATATGGGAATGTCAAAGTAATATTGATCTATGGGATGCAACGCAAACCCCCGCATGGACACCTTATTCTAATGCTATATCATCAGACATTGAGGAAGCATATAAACGCGATTTGAAAGAGATATTTATTGACGAAAATTATCGTATTGATTTGAAACACTATGTACAAGAGCATATCAACAATCCACACCAACAACGACCCGTTCGACGACGACGATGTCGTCTTCCTTCAACTATTGTCATTGAAGGAGAAACGGAAGATGAATCATCACGTCGTGAACGATTTTCATCTCCTTTAGGATTAGTGTTCAGCCGCAGTGCAACAGGAGATACAACTTATTATGGTTCGCCATTTATTCATGCTTGGTTAGTGATATTTACTAAGGGAAAAATGAAGGTTACATTCGATACCATTTTTCCTGTTCTTGTAAAAGGCTTGATCGAGGAGGGACAATCCGATACAAAAAATAAAATGCACGAAATCGAGGCGATGTTGAACAAGATCGAAAAGGACACTCGTGAAAAGAGTTCGAAGAAGAGAATAAAAGAGCTGCAAAATTGCTGTGCTAAACTTTATACAAAAGCGTGTTATATATATTGTGTCGTAAACGCTGCATTGCGTGACGATGATCGAACGAAACTTCATACTCTTGGACCTTTCTGCTATCTCCTATTCAACTATATTGGTCGACGTTTCAAAGACAATTCTTCAATTCGTGATCGCCTTCGACGAGTTCTTCGCCCAAGCGAAATTCAATCGATGACTCTCTATCGCGGCGATCGTAATTCTGACAACGTTGTAGAAGAATATCGACGGGCAGCTGGAGACAGTTCCAAACAGTTTAAATGGCTTCCATTTGTTTCCACTTCATACGACCGAGCTGTGGCTGAAAGATTCGCAGTGGATGTTTTGTATATAATTGAAATGCTATCTTATTCATCGGATGAAGATCAATTTACAGATCTGACAACCATCGGTCATTACGCTGATGAAAAAGAAATTTTATTACTTCCAGGAGTGCAATTTCAAGTAAACAAATTAGAATTTGATAATGAAAAGGGACTACATTTGGTCTATATTAAAATTAATTCATCATACGTATCCAGATTGAAATGATTGTTGAGACCAGTTTCATTTGAACAGAAAAAAACAGTTCATGATATCAAAAATAAAGCAATTGAGATCTTTTTCGCTTAAACATGTTAATAAATCGATCTGTAAAAAATGATTGAATAATCCAAATAAAATAAGACGATCTTGTAATTTTTGGGGTGTGGGTGTGGGTGGGTGTGGGTGGGTGTGGGTGGGTGTGGGTGGGTG
>CAJNOL010002561.1:0-15461 GCA_905250125.1 Rotaria sordida | reverse complement strand
CCCACATCCCACACCCACACACCCAACCCATTGTTAGTGGTTGAACAGCGAAATTTTGACTTGAGATCCGAATGAAAACGGCAGGATGTTCGTAACTATGTTGAAATTTACTCACCTTTGAGAGATTGTGAGGCGACACGCTTGTCTATAAAAACAGAAAAAAAGTCCTTATATCTGTTATGATCTCCTAGTAAATTCTTTTACGAACTTATTGTCAATGTCATTCTATTCTTCCGATCTTTTTCTGTAAAAATACTGTTAGGCATAAATTCCGAACATCCGACCTTGTCCATTACGATCTCCGATCGCTACATTAGATATAGCAAAAATTATTCTATTTCGAACACCCGGTCACACCATTCCGATTTCCTGTACACAAATGTTTATGAACTCTGGTCATAAATCTTTAAGAACAAAAATTCATTTCCGAACACCCGGACACGTGTCCGGAGTTCAGAATGACTGAAGACGAAAAGTACATCACTTGTCGGTGTGGTTGTAATCTTGATTTGACACCCACACCTTTGATGGCTAGTTTATTTCTCATCTTTGGGATAATCACTACTCTCACATTATTATCATTCACTTGAAGCCAACGTTCGATCATTAAAAAACGATTTCTATATACTGAAAACTCGAATCTATGCGTTATTGCAAGGAAAATACTTGTCCACAAGTCACTCTAATGGTTCTTCTTCGTAAATATCAAATTCTGTCTCTACTGCACTACTACTATCATTGTTTTATCTTTCTGCGTTACGTATTACGTCAAAAGATACTATGCAGGTCTTGTAAAATCAATATTTTACCTAGGAAGATGCTGATATTGTTGATCATGGTTAAACATCTTTGTCAATTTCTGTGTCGCCTTTGCGGATCAGAATCCGACTAATCTGAATTCTGAACTCCTGAGGAGTTTAGATCTCAATTTCAACCCTAAAATGTAATGAGTAATAAATAAAAAGTGAAAATTTGCTGCGTTAAATTGCCAAATATGGTCGAACTATTTCCATTGTGGACGAGGACATTACATGAGTATATCTTTTTTTACAAGACACTGTTAACTATTAGCATCAGTGCCGACAAGGTAATGGGTTTTGAATATTATACCAAATTTTTAATTTTTTTAAATTTTTTAAATAATTATCGCGTAAGAAAATGATAATTCATCGAAAGATATTCTACGGAACGTTCATGGGCACTAATTTTATTTTGTAAAGTTTGGTTTGAATCAATGAAATGAAGTTGATCAATCTAGTTCTTTTTCGGTGCCGAATCAGCAAAGAGAGTAGCAGACATCTCTTTCGGATAGCGTTCACCAGCTATATCGGCTTTCATGCAAACTTGTCGAATTTCATCAATTTCATCCTTGCTCAATTGAACTTGTGCAGCCGCAACATTTTCCTCCAAATTCTTGATTTTAGTTGTACCTGGAATCATAATGAAGTCATCACCTTGAGCGAGGATCCAAGCAAGTGTTAATTGGCTAACTGTGCAACCTTTCTTCTTGGCTAATGATGTCAATATATCGACCAATTGAAGATTTTTATCAAAGTTTTCCTTGAAGAATCGTGGTAGAATTCTTCGAACATCATTTTGTTCAAGATCATCAGGACTCTTGATTTGTCCAGTAATAACACCACGACCTAATGGTGAATGGCAAACGATTGCTACGCCAAGTTCTCGACAAGTTTTCAGAAGACCAATATCTTCATGTTCAATTTCTAGGCTAAATGGTGAATATTCAATTTGAACAGCCGAAATTGGATGAACAGCATAAGCACGTCGAAGTGTATTACTCGAACATTCGGACAAACCAATGTATTTGATTTTGCCGGCTTGGAAAAGTTCTTTCAATGCTTCCATAGTCTCTTCGATCGGAACATTTCGATCAATGAAATGTACATAGTACAGATCCACCGAATCCAAACCAAGACGTTGTAAACTTTTTGCACATGCCTCTCGAACATATTGAGCATCACCTCGAATGGAACGTGCACCATCAGGACTAACAAAAATGCCGAATTTTGTTGCCAAAAATACCTATCGATTATTAAAAGTAATTTATGTTCAAAAGTTTTTGTTATATATGTTTGATTTCCTTTCTCTTTGTTTAGAATCGATATCAAGAAAAATTCTAAGAACGGATTACATTCTTCGAATCTTCATAAAGAAAGGTTTCTTCTTCATAGATGAAAATGGGCACAACTTCAAATTTTGTTTTATCGATCTTGCCCTGAAGCGATCTGTATTAAGATTGTTCTGGGTGATATATAAGAGGCTTTTTTTATTAACAATAGTCCACAGGATTCACACACTGAGAGAATTCTCTATTGAATACAACGATTTTGATGATTCTAGTCTATAACAAGTTTTGCTCTTCTAGTCACGGTCAATCTAGATCGACAGTAGATGTGTCGCATTTTTTTAGAGCCATCCTTCTTTGAAAATTACAAACAGGCAACTTTTTTCGAGAAAAAATTGTTATTTTGTAAACGAAACGTAGGACTTAGGCTAAAGTATCGACACTGCAGAGATGTAGTTGTTGAACTTTTTTCGATGGAAAAATTCTAAGTTGTAATGAGAATTTATTTCTTGAAAAGATTTGTTTGAACCTCATCCAATCGGACAAGATCTCTAAAAAATGCATTCCAACACGTGAAGAGAGTATGAACTTGTTAAAATTAGTAGGTTTTTTTTTAATAAACTCGTTTTTTATCTATTTTTTATCCAAATTTTTACTAGTTATCACGCCTTCAAAATTCTGAATATGTTAAAGAAAAAACGATAAAAATGTTGAATATACGTCCTTCGACTAAATATCAAAGTCTTATAATCATATGAACATTGATTTTTAATTGAATAAAGGTATTTGACTTATTCTTATAATCATGAAACAATTACCAAAATATAGGAAGTGATTATGAATGTTTGATCAGAAAAGATCAAAGTTAATCACATTTATTTCATGATTGATTTCATTCAACCAGCTTCTTATCTGTCCTCAGTCTATATTGCTTATTTTTCTGTCGGTATCTTCTCATTTATCATCAAGTAAAATAATAAAGAACCTTTTGTTTTTACAAGTTTTATTAGTCTAACCTCTGTTGTCAATGTTCTTTAATTTTTCATCAGATATCATTATTCTAGGATAATACAGTTTAACGGATAATTTAATTCTCTAAACTTTTGAATTTCTTACATCATCATTATAAGCAAATATTTCTGACCTAGAAAAATTCATTCTGGTGAATCAACGCACTTCAAAAGTGTTTAAGCGTTTTTTTTTCTCGAATTCTGAAGAACAGAACGTGTTTTGATTGGTTTTTTTTAATCCGTTAGTTATATTTATTTTTTTATGTTGCTTTAATATATATGTCACATACGACTTAGTTGATAGATAGATAATATGTTTATATTCTTTGAGATTGTTGAAACTCTTTGTTTTAAATAAAATCAATGAGTATTATTTAACATCATCTCAACTATATCAACTATTCATTCTTTATTTGGACTATCAAAAAAATGGGTAAATGTTATCCGCATCTGTGAATATCCTTTGAACACAATATCGAAGATAAAAAAAAAATGATGAACAGCAATAACGGGTAAGTTTTACTCAGTACTATGTATGTATAGATTTGCCTTAAACAAGGTATAGAAATGAATAGGATCCTATTTATCTGTCAGTTACTTCGCAGATAGATTCATACGTTGTTAATTATTCGAGTTTTTACATTAAGCGATATGTATGAGGGGCAAATACAAGTTCTATACTTCGAGGTTTCTTCAGAGACGAGCATCAAGAATTCTTAGATGCTCATTTTTATTCTTCTCTTGTATCACTGTCACACGAGTTAAAACTCATGATTTTATTATCTGTTAATGTATACCAAAAATTAAAATACAAACTTTAAGAATTCAAACTCGAAAAATTTAATGAATGACGAAATGGTTTGAAATATATTAACAAATAATAAAGTCTAATTCATATGATAGTGATGTAGGATGAATAATACACCGAAATATCTAAGAAGTTATCATGACAATCTCTCCAGAAATCTTGAGATACAGAATTGTCGCTTCTTATTTAAACTGTTACAAGATTTCTAAATAGTTTAGTACTGTTTAGACTTTTAAATGACTCGTTCGGAACGCTTTAGAGTGTATAGTTTTTACATTTTGCTATGCATTTGACTTTTTCACGTTTTAATATCTTATTTTTTCTATAAGAAAAGTTTCGATCAAAAAAAAAATACTCAACTCTTCGAGTGATGATAATAACAGAACTTCTAGTGACAAGTTTCAATTATTCAAGAACAACTAATTTTCTTTTCTTATAACGTGCTACTCTGAAAAGAACGGAGATTTTTGGTTGTTTTTTTCTTGCTGATTGCATGTATTTTATTAGAAGAAGTCTATCTTAAAAGTTTTCTTCGGAACAGAACAACAATGACGAAAATCTATCAATCTTTGATTTACAAACGATATGACATAGCTCACTTTTTCCCGTTGATGTGGATATTTCTTAAAATATTTTCCAAGCAGTTCTTCGCTGTCACCATAGATGTCTGCAGTGTCAATGTAGGTACTGCCAAGTTCGATCGCTCGATCAAGAACTTTGAATCGTTCTTCATCAGAGTTAATACTTCCATAGAATGCTGAGAGACCCATTGCTCCAAAACCGATGGCTGATACGTTGGGTCCATTCTTGCCTAATTGTCGAGTTGGCATAGATGCCATAATTTTTGATTGACAGGAGGGTACGCGTGAAATGTTAAAGCAAAAATCTGAAAGAATATTTTTACTACGATGTTGATTTTATTTTTTTCAAGTAAGATAAGTTATATTTGCGTATACTACTAATTGTATCAGTTATAATTTGCATGATGAAGCAAAAAAAAGCTTCTGTCTACTACCAAGCAATGCAAGCAAGAAGAAAGAGAAAATAGTGAAGAACAGAAAAAAAAGAGAGCATAACAAGGACATTTTCGCCATCTTATCGATAAAAAAAAACCACGAGTTGTCAGTCAAAAATTGTCTGTGAGCTTTCTTCCTCTGTACTGCGTTGCATGTTTTTTTTTGTCTTTCTCTTTCGATGACCACTCTCTCTCGCTTCATTCACACGTGCTCTGTAACGGAGCTCGTAGTTTTCAGATGATGCACGCATTCGATCATCCTTCCTCTTATGTTATCAGTGTAAGACATGATTTATGTAGTTATAATTTGAGAGAAAGAGTTTTCACTATAAGATCTAATTTCATCAAGTTTATACTATTGTTCAAACTTTAGTGTATGTATATTTTCTATCTAACCAATGACATTATACACATATTTATAATCAATGAAAATAATTGAAATATGTTTTTTATATTACGATGATTACTACAGTAGTTTGGCGTCAAATTCAGGATTAGGGTTAGGGGTGGCACTTTAACTTTAAACTTTAAAAGTTAAAGTGGTTAAAGTTAAAGCACCATATCTCAACTTTAAACTTCCCACGTCGTACAGAACGGCTCGTAAACTGCCTTAAAAGACTTGAAAACGGTGAAAAACGGCTGTTATTACGATGATCGTTTAAGGTTTGCCGTAAAACGGAGAAATACGGCGATAAACGATGATCTTTACGGTGATTGTTTACGTACTAGCGGAAACAATTGTCGTTATGAACGTCGTTTTTTCTCCGTTTTCACACCGTTTTTCATCGTTTCAAAAAGTGCCCTAAAATCATCATTAGACACTTTCTAATGATCTATAATGGATTGGTCATTACGTATTTTTAAAAAAATTATATTTTTTTTTATTCGGATTCTTTTCACCATCTGGTTCAACTGTAAGTATTGTATTTGAAGAAATATATTTATTTTTTATTTTTATTTAGGTTTATCTCAATGAAATATTTAGTAGTATTGAATTGAAATAAATAAATATATTTTTTTTTATTTAGATTTATTTTAATGAGATACAAAACAGTAAGTATTTTATTTAAGTAAATAAATTTATTACTTTTTTATTTAGATTTATCTCATTAAAATATTCAATAGTAAGTGTTTTGTATAAATGAGTATATATTTTTTTTTTCATTTAGATTTCTCATTGAAATATATAATAGTGAGTATTTTGTTTAAATAAATTTATTATTTTTATTTAGATTCATCGCAACGAAGTATTTAATAGTACGTATTTCATTTAAATAAATAAATAATGTTTTTTTATTTAGGTTTATCTCATTACTATATTCTATAGTAAGTATTTTGTCTAAATAAGTATATTTTTTTTTCATTTAGATTTCTCTCATTGAAGTATTCAACAGTAAGTATTGTACTTAAATAAATATATTTATTTTTTTTATTTGGACTTATCTCAATGAAATATACAGTAGTAAGTATTTTAGTTAAATAAATAAATAATGTTTGCTGTGTTTACGGAAGGTGAGGAGGGGACGAAATATTGTGCTCCTCTTCACTGAGGACAGACGGCAAAAGATATATAAAGTCGTAAACGAGAAAAACCGGTGTAAATAAGACACTATCGGACGAGAATACTGCCATACTACTACTTATCGTTGCTCGCCGGAAACGGCCTTAAACAGCGTCGTTTACGTTCCGGGGAAAAACGGCCCTCAATCCGAGCTGCCGGAAAACGGTCAAAAAACGGTGAAAAATGGCGATCGTTTTTCATCGTTTAGGGCATTAATTACGTCGTTTTTTCAGCGTTTTAGGCATTTTAAGACGTCGTTTCAGACGGTCTGAATGATGGACCTGGGTTTAACTTTAAAGTTTAAAGTAGTACTTTAAACTTTAAAAGTTAAAGCTAAAGTGACCCTACTCTAAATTTTAACCTTAAACTTTTTAAAGTTAAAGTCTAGGGGTAGGAAGTAAATGTTACCCAACCGTTACCGCTACTGGTAACTGATACCATCGAGTCCTCAAGTTCTCTTATAGGGAGGTACCCTTGGGCCCTGAAGTCCTATTATAGGAGAGTACCCCTTGGGTCCTCAAATCCTATTATATGGAGGTACTCTTGGGTCCTCAAGTCCTATTATAGGAGAATACCCTTGGGCCCTCAAGTCCCTTATACAGAGGTACCTATGGGTCCTCAAGTCCAATTATACGGAGGTACTCTTCGGTCCTCAAGTCCCACTATAGGAGAGTACCCCTTGAGTCCTCAAGTCCCATTATTTGGAGGTACCCTTGGATCCTCAAGTCCTATTATACGGACGTGCCCTTCGGTCCTCAAGTCCCATTATAGGAGAGTACCCTTGGATCCCCGAGTCCTATTATATGGAGGTACTCTTGGGTCCTCAGGTTTCATTATAGGGAGGTACCCTTCGGTTCTCAAGTCCTATTATACCCAGATGCCCTTGGGTCCTTAAGTGCTGTTATAGGAGAGTACCCTTCGGCTCTCAAATCCTACTATAGGAGGGTACCCTTGGATCCTCAAGTCATATTATACGGAGATACCCTAGGGTCCTCAAGTCCTAGTATAGAAGGGTACCGTTGGGTCCTCAACAGTATTGCCACCTTTTGAAGTCCGAAAAGCAGAAAATAATTTGCAAAAAGCAGAAAATAACAGAAGTTTTATCATCGGAAAGCAGAAAGACAGCAGAAAGTATGTTTATGATATGAAACTAACGGGTAGCTCGTAATAAAAGAGGGTCTTAGTATTTTGTTAACATCTTAAGCGTCATCTTATCGCTCACGCTTTATTTTTTTATCAAAAGATTCACCGTCTGCTTCTGCGCAAATTGCATATTTTGTTGTAAAAATACTTATTTCTTTCTCTTTCGATATCACCACAATTTAAAAACAGCACTGCACACAGCTTTCAAAATCGCTTTTTTTCCAATTTTTTCTGAAAACATCCAGTCCTTAGATTAGTGTGTGGGTGTGGGTGTGGGAGTGGGTGTGGGTGTGGGTGTGGGTGTGGGTGTGAGAGTGGGCGTGGGTGTGGGTGTGATTATATATTAACAGAAGATACACCCACCCACACCCACACCCACACCCACCCTTCAGTCGGCGTTGAGGAATGTTACAACGTCAAATCTAACCCAAAACACATTTGAGTTTTTGGTCAGTTTTGGATTTGCGGACTTTCGGGCTTAGTCCTATGCTTGATCTATGACGTTTATTATCGTAATAAAGTACTTTAATTTTTCTACAAAGGTCTACATAATATAATAAGAAAAGGTATTATTATGCGACTAATAGTATTGCAATAATAAACACCACAGCTCAAGTATAGAACCAAATTTCAAAAGACTTGGTATTATGACATGCCCGTCGGGGCTGTGACAACCCAAGCCATCAACTAATATTTCTGTTCTGTAGCTTAACAAAGCTAGTCAAACTTTTTACAAAACCTTTTAAAATAAATTTCTAATATGAGACTCAAAACGTTTTTAGGTAACTCAGTTTTCTTCGGTCCCCGGTGCGGCCATTATAAATACCCTCTGTTATACGGACTAAATGATAATAAACTGTGTTTTCACTTTGGTCAATATTAACAAATTTTACATAAAGAAACTGCTTACCGAATATAGTCGTCGTTAAATATGAATAAATTTCACTTTGTACTGAGGTTTGTGTGTTTTATTTTTAAAAATAATAGAATAAATGACCAGTAACAACCAGAATATAATAACTAAAAATAAATGATAAAAATATTCGAGAAAAATAACAAGAACACGAGAGATATCACAGATAAAATATCAAAGCGAATAATAACAGCTTACATAAGAGTTATTACTAACGAGTGACATCTATTGCCGCTAACACTCATATATCATACTGATCAAAAAAACGATGCTTCATAATTCGAAGTTAGAACAGGTTTTTACACTAATAGCACAATAATTCGCGATAATAATGATTGTTTGAAAATATTCATTGCAACTTTGATTATTAATGTTTTAATACAATCGATATCATGAAAAAGAATTTTACAGGATTTATCAATATTATCATGCATTGAACCGGTATTAGTGGGATGATCAACGAAAACTGATTTTAACTTCTCTTTTATTGTATTATATACTAAATTCGTATTGTTATGCAGATTAGCCTAATCATAAATATTTCAGCGAAGGCTTTTTTTGTTAATATTGAATGCTTTCCCATAAAGTAAAAGCGGCTGTGTATAACGGCCTGAACTGTCTTCGATTATCCCAAGATGATGAGAGATTTATGCTTTTTCTGTATTGCCCAAGTTCAATCGAATAAACATTTGCATAATTGTTCGGCTTAATCGAATTTGCCTAGGTTAATCTAACTCTTATCTAATTAATGTCATTCTATAGTTTCGTCTCGTACTCATATGGTAAGAGCATTGAATTTGTTGGTTATTGTGACTTGTCAAAGCTACTTCCATCTACTGAAGTCGATTTTTATCATTGATCTGATCGATTGTAATAGTACGGCAAATCGTACATTTTTAAACGAGAATCTCCTGTTCTGAATCTTTATAATAACAATATGACATAGTTAACAACAGCATTAATCAAGCTGACAGATCAGTTAAAAAACGCATGTAAACGCTATAAAACTTTTGCATGTTTTACGGCCGTAATCGCGGCTCCCGACTGCACCCAAAAAACGAGCAAAAAAACAAGGCATTTAAACGGAAAATTTTTTGCAGGAGCTGGTATTTTTGATGAGTAGTTGCCACAAAATTTAGCATCCAGTTCCGCACCAGAAATGTAGACGTTTAATTTGTCGATTATTACTAACCGTGTCTGATCTCTAAACGGGAACCGCGAATGTCAATCAAGCACCGCCGATAAATTAGTATGCGAAAGCGCTTAGTTTTGGCATTCTTGAAAATTTCGCAGGTTTACACGCTGAATAATTGCAAACGCGTTCTCATCTATTTTTTGAAAGCGTTTCCAATTCACAATCCGGAATCACGATTGCTATCCAGAAACGTTCGAAATTTTCAGCGTTTTCGCATCTACTATCTGGGTACATTTCTCTCACATTTCAAAACGCTGATAAACATTCCAAAAACGCCCAGAGTTTTTTAACGTTTTTCCCTTCCACCTAAATACTTCTACCTATACCATTATTGCTATATCCTTACACCTATATTCTTATGACTATACTCTTACGCATATGCTCTTATCCCTATACTCTTATAACTATATCCTTATTGCTACACTTGTATTCCTACACAAATATAGCTACACCTCCGAACGAAAGCTTTCTCCCCTCTTCGTTTTTATGGAATCATAATCTATATCAAATTTATTATCCAGTAGAGAAATGAAAGGGTGTGGGTGGGGTGGGTGCGGGTGTGGGTGTGGGTGTGGGTGTGAGTGCAGAGACGATAAACACCCACACCCTCCCGGGGACTCCAGTGGGATCTAGCGAGTCCCGATGGGACCTCTAAGGGTTTATTACCTTTAAGGGTTTTTCGCAGGTTCCATGATTTTTAACGGTTTTCAGGTTTTGCAAGGAGTACCATCGGGGGTCTCAGGAGGTCCTAGAGTAAGGGGGAAACAAGTGATTTAAATCATCTGAAAATCAAAATTAAATCATTTGTAAATCATGTTAAATCACTTGAAAAATTGATTTTAGATGATTTAAAATCATTTCTAAATCATGTTAAATCATTTTAAATCATTTTAGATCATAAAATCACAGAATCATATTTCCCCCTTGTCCTAGAGGCTCCAAGAGTTCCAGTGGGCCCCAAGGAGTCCCACCGGGATCTCTCAGGTTTCATCATTTTTAAGGCTTTTTTGTGGTTTTCATGACTTTTCATCAATTTCTACGAGTCACAAGGGATCCTGAGGGTCTCTGAGATCATAGGGTACCAAGGAATCTCACTGGGACCCCTCAGGTTTCACCATTTTTAAGGCTTTTTTGTGGTTTCCATGACTTTTTGTCGGTTTTCGGGGTTTTACGTATTATCTTTTGCATTAATTTTCCGATTGATGACTACACTCCTATGAAACAACTTTTAATTAATATATATTGTTGTCATAACAGTGATTTATTTATTTGTTGAGATTTACAAAAATTATTCTTTATTCTTTATTTTAACTTTATTCTAACAAATAAAGATTATCTTTCTCTTTATCTTTATCTTATAAATATAAAGGTTAACTTTCTTTTTATTTTATAAAGAATAAAAGTAATCTTTATTTTAACTTTATTTTTACAAATAAAGTTTATCTTTATCTTTATCTTTATCTTATAAATATAAAGGTTAACTTTATCTTTATTTTATAAAGAATAAAGATAACGTTAATCTTTATCTTTACTTATTCAGTAAAGGTAAAGTAACACCCCTAGATTCGATCGTAGGAACTGTTGCAAGAGATTCTCAATTCTGAATGATTTCCAAGCTGTTCAAACTTTAACAGCTAATACTGTTTCAGAACAGTAACACCTATGCCACATGATAGTACACTGTACCTTAGATGTAGATGAGGAGTGTCACTGAACAGAATAAAGGCTTTGCTTTCCTTGCTTTGTTAAATTGAAACTTCTGAAACATTCTCATAATAGAGGCACTTGATTGTTACTACGTAGTTGCAATGTGCAAAATCCATTAAGGAAATTTTGAAGAAAAGCTAGGATTGAATCGATTACCTTTTGGATAAAAATCGAGTAAAAATTATATTAAAAGTAAAATGAAATTATTTGTTGATTTTTTAGTACGGAATTGATCTTCGTCAGAACTTCTTTTTACACATATATAAAACAACAAGGCCTAAAGAAGGTTCACACCGTACCGAAACATCAACAAATAAGTTTATTTTTACTTTAATTTTTAATCAATTAATTTTATTATTTTCATAACAATTTTATGGCTATTTTAAATTGATTTTCTATCAAATTGATTAGAGTATTTTATTTTACTGTATCATTAAAAGAACAATTTTATCTGTTCAATTATTGTATATGGAAAGAGAATCTTTTGTGAAACTCACGTATATTTTCGAAGAAAATAGTGAGTGTAAGTTTTAAGTTCAAATTTTTGCAATTGCTCTTCTCCGTTACAGACACACAGTAACGTAGGCTCCCATTACAGACTTCAACAACCGCGCACAAAAGACTTCAGATTTATTTAACAATAAAAAAAAAACGAGTTGATCAGTATGAAGAATATGAATTCGACTGCTGTACAATATTTCAATGTTTTCATAATTATTTGAAAAAAGCTATTATACATTTGTTAGAGTTCTTAATAGTGTGATCGCTGTGAAATATTTTGAAACTCATGCGTATCGAATACATAATACTGTATACAAGAAATCGTAATCACGTTTTTTATTATCCAAAAATACAGCGGTATATTTACTTATGTAATTATTAATTAATAAAGTTAACGATCGAATATAACCGTTCTTCGAACAGTTTGATAAACAGACGGGTTGATAGCAATACTGCTATTCTTCAAGTTACTCATCGCTATTAAACGAATTTTGTCACCAAAGACACGGTAGAATGACATTTAGTATACATGCTGCTTGTTTCTTCTATTGATTTATGCATCAAATTTAATTGTAAATTACGATTTTATCCAAGAGAATAAACAACTACTTTTAATAATTAACATAACTTTCCACTAGAATTATATATAACAATGTAATCAAGTATTCTGATTGTGTATAAGAAAAAATTAAATATGGATATTACTTCGACAAGAAATATTACCAAAAAAACAATTACTAATCTTAAAGTTAGTCCATAAGTGTAATGCAGATTATCCTTATATAGTCACATGTAATTACGAAAAAAGTCAAACATATAGTTCTTACAGGTCAAATGGTGGTACTTTGTAGTCTAAAAAAAACTGTGATGCCGAATGAAAGTTCGTAGGATTTTTTCACCAGAAGTCCTAGAGTGTTGAAGTCTTCAATCGCTGAAAGTTGCAGCTTTGCTGCTGATACTTCTGTATAAAGTAGGAGATTTTTGGTGGAACTATCCTATTATGATTTTAATAATCGACAATGATTTCGGAGATTCTCATGATGTTGTAATCAAAAACATGACTTATATTCATCGTTTCTTTTCTGCCTCTGTCTCATGTATTAAAAATACGCCTATTAAACGCTTGACGAAACATGATGAGTAAGATTAAAAGCAAGCTTTTATTTATTGCAATTCGTTGCGTTTGTTATCTTCTTTGCATTTTTTTTTTTTCATAGTTCGATTATATATTTAGTACGGTCATATAATGAGTAACTATTGCGCATCATGTAGTAGGAACGAGAAACGAAGCATGTAACATATTCATAGACGAAATTTATCGTATGATCATTGTCGAATGCTAGTGTAATTACTCATATTAATAATGAGTAAGAGAAGAAAAAAGAGGAAAGGTTAAAAAAATAAATAAATAGTGGTGTGCAACAGTTTAACAACCATTACATTCAAATAGAAGATATAAAAATTGCTATATCGTGTGTAAGCAATTGTTTGCAATCATGTCTTCATCTATTCATCAACAACCTTCTTCGTGAGTAATTAGAATAATCGAATGCTAAAGTTTTTTTTCGGAAGTTTTATATACTTGTTCACAGAGCCGTATTTATCGTCGAGCAAAATTCAATACGTAAATATACTAGTTTTTCATTTCGTTCTCATGTTACTTATTTTTATGAATAGAGATGAAATCAATGAGCAAGACGACGCCTATTATTCAACAACCTCGTTCAATAGACGATAATTTTCCGCAAGGTCTTCGAGGCGGTGGTTTTATTTTCTGGTGAAGTTTAAACTATAATTTCATTACATCTAATAAGTGTCTTTCTTATTCCAGTTGCGACGACGACGGATGTTGCTGTTGTATTTAATACGACATTGCTTTTTTTCGAATCTTTGAAAACCTTCTAGATTAACAAACTACTGGAAATCATAATTGCATTTTGTCGAGACTCTGTTTTATATTCTTATTTACCTTTGTATCTAGATAAACTCAATGTATTAATGCATAATTTTTTATACTAAAAAAAGAAATAAGATTTTACGCTATAATAATCAATAAATAGTGTCCGTTGGTTTTCTCATACAAACTTAATTATTTCTCTATGAACAATCAGAGTCAGACCAATTATAAAAGAAGGTCTCATATCATGACATATGCATGATTATTCTTCATATCGAAGAATTACTCCTCCGTTAGACACATCAAGATAGTGCTAAGAGATATGAATAATAAGATTCAGCAAAATAAAAATAAAGAACCAAGAAAAGGATAACGAATACTGATGTACAAAGACATGGTAAATGATGCATAAAAAAGCACAGTGAGTCAATAGTAATTTATATAATATTTCAAGATGAACCTTTCAATCAGCGACAAAGATTTCAGCAACAGATCTTTTTAGTGTTCCTGTGCACAGAAGAAATCAAAAACTTGTAGATTCATACTGTGTTATTTGTATTAATCACTCGGGAATGCACTATACCTTTGAAAGATTTATAAAAATATTTATATTCTTTAAACTTGGCAAGACAACATTATTTGTAAATTTGAGAACAGTTATACTTTGATAAATATATAAATAATAATTGAATTTTATAATTTTTTTTTTAAAATCTTTTACTTAAATGAAACGATAAGAATAGAAGAAAGAAAAATAATGAGAAGTATAATTTGGAAACAAAAAATATGAGTGAGTAACGCGAGGCCTTTCGAATTTTTCTTCTTCAAGCAATCTTATTTATTATGTATTTATTTATAGACCCTTACAGTCTCCGGTGTAGGGTGAGAAACATAATACAGAGAGCAGATACACACAAATAAGTTAATAAAAAGCAGAAAAAAAGAAACAAAAAGAGTCTTTGGTCTTTTTACGATACGAGCCACGTAGATCAACACCAGCATTAAACTAAGACATCCATCAGTCTATTATCCTCTGATAACCTCAGTTTAGATAATGGGTAATTCTTTCGAGAACGTACCACAATTACATCGACTTTAACCGAATGGAATGAAACTTTCTGAGCTTGTAGGACTAGCAACTCTAAGTATAGCCATAAGGTCAAAAAAATTTTAAAACCTTGTAAAGGGGTCCAAAGGAGGGGGCCAAGGTGGGTTTTCCCAGCCAAACTGGACTTTAGCTAGCTTTTCTATTTCAAATGATAGAAGTCTGAAAATTTTACCATAGATGCTACTCACTTAGGTGATCATTTTTTGTAGCGGACGTTTTTTTCTCCCGTGTTCTGTTTTTTGGGAAATCGCTACAGAAAAATGCTAATTTTTGACGTTTTTTGGGCTCGGATATCTCTATGAAGCCCAAACAGAATTTTAACTTTTATTAGTGTTCTCGAATCGTCTAACTGTCCTCTATCTAACGCTGAAACCCGCAGGTCTGTAGCTTGTTCCTGAGCCAAATGGCAAAGTCCTCTTTGGGGCCTACTTTCGAAAATTTCCCAACTTTGTACCCTCCTCAGACACAACTACGAGAATTTCGAAACCTGTCCTATAGTGGAACTTCATCAGCACAC
>CAJNOL010002560.1:1256-36447 GCA_905250125.1 Rotaria sordida | reverse complement strand
TTGTAAACAACAATTTACACCTTGTATTGTACGTGAAAGTTTTTCTGTAGCTGAAAATATTAAGTGGCCCAATTTTAATCCAAAAAAGAAATTAAAATTATTCATTTGACCATAAAGACCGTTAGCTTTTATACCAGGACCACCTTTTTCTTCAGCAAGTGAATATAAAGCTTCTTGAACTGAAAGATAATATAAATATTTGGATTTTTGAATAATATATCAGAAGAAAAATGAATAAATTATATATAATGAAATGCTATATTACCGGGTTCATAATTTTTTAATAATGAATTATATGATTCAGCACGCATAGTCCATCGCATTGGACATAAGGGCGTCAGATTTGAATAAGACATCGATAATTGATTGAATATTTCTTTTAAAATAGCAAGACGTTTTGGTGATCAACGAACAAAATCAATTATTTCTTTCACAAATGATATACAAGTACTAATTGTAGCACACTGATTAGTTAAATCATGTACAGCTAAATCTAAACAATGAGCTATACAATGCACATACATAGCTTTTGGCTGTTGATTCAAAATTAAAGCCGATACACCACCATAAATTCCGGACATATTCGACGCACCGTCGTAGCCTTGACCACGACAATCGAGAACATTTAAACCACACCGGGTTAATACATCACGAATTGCTTCAACAATTGTTGGAGCATCTTGTCGAGATAATTCATAAAGTCCAAGAATATCTTCAAATATTTCATAATTATCATCTACAGATCGAATATCAATACATAATTGTTCAAGTGTTGATTCATCACATGTTTCATCGCATATTAAGGAAAACCATTTTCTGTTGGAAATCTGAATAGAATAACAAAAGTATTTTTAACTTCATATGACACTCAAAAAACAATGCCATAGCAATTCAGAGCAGAAATCTAGAGACATTTCAACTTTTTTTTTCATTTTTTAGAATTTATAGATAACATAATCATTTTTTATCGAATGTAATAGATAAATTTTATTGCACAATGTTAGTGCTTCATTCCATATTATTAGTTATTAAAGTAACAAAAATTACTGTAAATCTGCAAAGAAAATCTTAGGAGAAACCAGTTTCCTGTTTCATTCTTTAAGAAAAAAAATCTGGTATGTTCTGGAAAGATGATTCGTTAGACGCTACACGATAGTTCTAGGTAGTTTTCTCAATCAAACAAAGCTATACGTACTTCTGTTACAATATCTCGAATAATGAGTAAATAAATTTCTTTACAAAGTTCATTGATTATATCATGGGATAAATATTTCTTGTCGTTGATCCATTCTGTTAAAAAATCATTATCAATACTTCGAAGTTTTAACAGTTGAATCAAATTGCTTTCGATATCAGAATGCCCTCTAAGTGCAAGACCTTGTCGGAGTAAATATACAATACATGAAATTTGTATTGAAAGAGCTTTTCGACGTTGTTCTTGTTGTCTTTTGGTTGCTGATATTAATTGAGCTGTTATAGTTGGTTTTGTTTGTTGATCAACAACATAAATTGAAGTAGCATGCGTTTTAGTTGACTCATGAAGTTTAAATCTTGACCTGGCATTCTTCCAGTCACAAAAACCTTCTGTTACAAAACTTCTATAAGTAGGATGTAATGTTGTATTTGGATGAATTTCACGTTCAAATGCAACTCGACATGGATAACAAAAAACTTTTTTTTTAACCTCAAATAAAAAAAAATTATATTTTATAAATAAATTTTGATTTTGATTGTATTTGTTTTACACGAAAACTCACTTTGCAGAATGTTAACCAAGTATGATCCAGAAACCATTGTTTTTGACATGATCGTTTATCAATTATTGTTAAGACTAATTCATCATCTCTAACAGAATGATATGGCGTAGACGAATTGCAGCAGTATAAATCACATTTAGACATAAGAATTACGCTTTGAGTAGATAGGTTAGATGTAGATAAATTTGTTGTTTGTGTTGATGATATTTGGTTATTTTCATTGGGTGATCTATCAGAATTATCAAAAATTTCAGGTCGGTTTTCAGATTCATCATTATTTTCCAATAAATTATTCGTATTAGACAAATGTAATGGGTTAACAAGAGGAGTAGTTTGAGTCACAAAAGGTGCTTCAAGAGCTTCATCTCCAGAACTTGTTGAAAGATCAGTTAAATCAGTTAAAGCAATTCCTTCTGTAGATACAGATCTTGTTGTACTTTTTACTTTTTTAGTAAAATATTCCAAAATTCATCCAACACATCGTTTTGATGCCATTACTGTTTATAATCTAAACTATTAATTTTATGACTATGATCAAAAGAAAGTACTGTTTATCTGTTTAATATTTATATAAACATGAAATCATATTTTTCTTAGCAAGACTAATATGATAATCTTCTAACGCACTAGTTAAATCATGACTTTATAGCATTCAAAACATATGAAAGCTAGACATTTAGATAAGTATGCAAATAAACTCATTTTATACTGTATTTTAGCTGATATATTCACTGACATTTTAAACAATTACTATGGATGAATTTCACTGAATCCATTAAAAAGAATAAGAACACACTCTAATATAACTAGTTTTGATGCCTTTTGATCTGATAATTCTACAATTAGTCTAGTACACACAACTTTACGTAAATGAGATAAAACATGTCGCTATGAACCATAAGGACATAGTTAGTGGGTTTATTATTCTCTGAATGTCTTGGTTTTCTTTATCACAACATATAAATAAATATATTAGAAGTTCGAATCTTTGGACTGAAATAATATTCATTTGATAAGTCTAAACCATCGTGCAAAAAAATACCGAAAACATAATTTGGGTGAGGCTAAGCCTCCAGCCGCCAAATTCGGGTGAGGCTCATGTCTCACCCAGCCTCCAGCTTCCGCCGCCTATGCTAAGGGTACCTTCATATAAGAGCACATAAGGACCCAAGGCTACTTCCATAAATAAAATATAGATCGGTCAAGCATATACCCAGTGGCACTGCTACCCAGTTTCAGTCCCAGAACTGGCACCGCTGGATGCTAGTGGATATCCTGGGAGTACGATGGGAATCCTGGGAGTGCAATGGGAATCACGGGAGTACAATGGGAATCCCGGGAGTACAATGGGAATCCTGGGAGTACGATGGGAATCTCGGGAGTACGAAATCCGCCGTTTCCCCCTTGGGTTTATCTCTCCCGAATTATTTTCTGATTGAAATGATTGATAAGATAATTTGCCTAAAACTGTTGGGTATTGGACTATAAACTTCCGTTCTGATACGGGCAATTGTTTTTCTCGCAGCCCTAGTCTTGGTACAGATCTCAGTGACTTATATTGTGACCAGGATCGATATTGATTCCGCACGTCTCTAATCATGATGTTTTTCTCTTTTTATTACAAGATGGGTGTGTGTGGGTGTGAGTGGATGCGGGCGTGTGAATGTGATACTTCCATCGACACCCACACTCCCCATCCACACTCGCGACCAAATGTCTTCTAGAGCAATTATCCTAGATCCATCACCTTAGAAGGTCGAAACATTTGGAGGACATATTGGAGCGTAGAGTGCGAACATGCAACAGTTATTCATTTTCGAGCGGCAAAAATATAACTGGAGTTTGCAAGAGCTTATCACCCATAAAGGTTCCTTGTACTGTGATGGTTTTTCTCAAATACATTGGAGCAGATCGAAGCATCCTGTGTACAAACAACCATTCCAATATCTGTTTGTTGAAGTAACACTTCAACGAAAGAAAAGAATTTGAGATATCGTTGAGGAAAACGTTTTCTTTTTGCATGAATTTACTCTTTGAGCTCAGCGAACTTGTCGCAAACAAGGATATGTTTCGGTTTCAAGCTTGCTTAGTTTAATAGCAGATAGCCCCATATGATCCGCAGACTATGGGTGTGGATGAATAGAGGACCTACATCCGCGTAGCTTTCGCTATCTTTTCATGTCTTCTTGTTTTTACCGTCAAATATGGCAAATAATTAAATTTTCATTTATACATGCTGTAGAATAACATCAACCTGTAATGTGTGCAGCAGCAGCAGTCTCAAGTTCTGAGCGACGAAGAGTTGCCCTTGTGATCGGGAACAACAAGTATACAAAATCTCCACTGAACAATTGTGTTAATGATGCTACGGATTTGACCAACCAACTGGAAAGCGTTGGATTTCAAGTGAGCAAGCAAAAAGATGCCGATTATGAAAAAATGGATAAAGAAATATTAAAGTTTCTCAATTATATCAGACCCGATGATTTTGTCGTCTTTTTTTTTGCTGGTCATGGTGTACAATGGGAAGATCAGAACTATTTGATACCTTGTGATGACGATCGCATTATGAATCCCAACGATTTGAAATATCGAGCTATACAGGCGCAACGAATTCTTGATTTGATGTCCTATAAGAATCCTTTTGTCATTGTGTATCTTCTCGATTGTTGTCGAACCTATTGGTTACCAAACCTGGCTATAAACAGAGATGGGACTGGTACATCTAAAGGAATGGCAGGCATGTCCGCGCCAGGTGGTTCATTTATCGCTTTTGCATGTGCGGCTGGTAAAACAGCTGCGGACACAGCACCAAATGGCCGAAATGGTATTTTCACCTATCATCTCCTGCAACACATTACAAAACCAGGCGAAAACATAGCCATGATAATGACAGAAGTAACTGATGCTGTGGCAAATGACACAAGCAATAAGCAAATACCTTATACTACAAGTTCATTGCGCAGACGAGATATATATTTAGTACCTCCTAAGATGCAAAAACTAAATCCAGAGCCTGTTCAACCGACAGCTGCAATGATAGTGCCATCAAAAAAATTAGCTAGGTCAACGAATAATGGTGAGTAGCTACTAAGCTTCCATCTGTTAGACAGCTGATGACTAAACATGCACAGAGCCTGAACTTTGCAGGTTTGGTCATTCTCGGGTTCAATCGTTTCCGGATTCGATCATTTCCGGACTCGATCCTTCTCGAGTTTAGTCATTCACATTCTGTCAGCAGGTAGTGTGAGTATAGATGTGAGTGTGCGTGTGCTTGTGCATTTGGATCTTCTTTGCAGCAACACACACCATGGGACTCACATCCCTGTGTACGACCGTGTCACCACTACAACAAAACATCATTAGCCTAGTGTATGGTCTTTGTAAACTCACAGTTTAAAGCCTATTGCAAACCCTTAGTGTAATGCCATTGTGGACGAAAACAGTTAAAAGAAGATTTTCATAAAAAGCTACAGTTTCTGTGAAAAATAGTTTGGTTCGAAAACAGCTGAAAGACAATGAGATGCGGTTTCTCGTACTGATTCAAAATATACCACTATTTTCTTCTAAAAGTCCTTGGGAAATAAAGAAAAATAAGAAACGCTCTTAGAAACTAAGCTTTTTTGGAAAACATATATTTCAATTCGGTAGCATTTGTGCATAAGCAGTAGTCACGTCAGATTTTGACGAACTTTCCATCCAATATTATTCGAAATCTGAGCTGTACTAAAATGTGCGCGCTCACTTTATTGCAGACATCTCTCTGCTACGTCTCACCGAAGAAAACAATGCTAGTTATTTTTTTCGAAACAAAGGCCTTAGAAGATATTTTTATATAAACTGATAGAACGCAAATTCCTCTTTGACAAGCTGAATGATTTATTTATGGGTGTGGGTGTGGTTGAAGAGAAGACTAACGCCCACACCCATACCCTCTCTTTTGTTAAAAAGTAAATGGAAACTCACTAGACCTACACATTTATTCTGGAATAACGTATAATAAAAATTCAATATCTGAATTCGATGTGACACATTAATTCAACAGATGTAAATCAAGTGAATTCGGCTACGAGTCAAGATTGTTAGGCAATGTCAGCTATACAAATCAGGTTTCGACAGAGCACTTTTTTTGTCAATACAGATTTCTTTCTTCTGTAATAGATTATAAGCTACGTAAGGGTGTGATACAGTTTAGATCAGTATTTCGATATAATTTAAGGCAAATGATCATTACTGAAAAGGTTTTGTCTTAAAAATATTTGAATAAATTCATAATAAAAAATTAAAAAAATTTTAACATAGTTCGAAATAGAAAATTAATTGCTCTTTTCATTTGAAATTCATATTCATTTATAAAAAAAAGAAAACTATTCAAATCTTCGTATTATTTAGTTTCTTGGACATTTATTTGTAAAATATTTGAAATGAATTACAATAAAAGATTCGATTATTCATATATGGGTCATGCGTTTTTTCGATAATGTAATATATTCGGCATGACATATTCTACAGATAGTGAGACTAACGCTATCATCTGAAAAGAAAATGGTTCGCATTCCATCGAGATCATGAAAAGTTATGGTACCTTTATTAAACATAACTAAGCGTTTTAAATTTTACATTTTTCAGCAGAAATAAAAATATTCTTATATCTAAATGATTAAAGTTCATCAAGAATATGAATATCAAAAAAAAATTCGGGTCCTGCTTCCAATAAACAAAAGGTGGAGGAAACTAGATAGACTAACAAAAATCTTACATACATTGCACGAGAGAATATACTTAGCTTTTCCTAAAAGTAGTTGATCGACTGATAGTTGATGTTTCAAGATGTTGTGTCACATATTAAAGCTGAAAATAACGTTTCTGAGTTGCATGATCAGATCTAACAGTAGATTGGCTACAGTTGCTAAAAGTTCAGCTTACTCCCTCTAATATTGGATATATGAAATTTTTATTAATCTTTCGCTTCAGATGTTACAAACATATTTTATTTTTGCAAAAAAAGTGTAAGATGTAAAATGTTGAGTCATGATCAATAAAGCCACCATAACTTTTCATGATGTCCATGTGATTCGAGCTACTTTCTTTTCATATAATAGCTTTAATCTTTCAACTTTTAGGTCACCCCTTAGGATAACAATATTGTTTTCATTATCTTTCAGTGAAACCATTTGATAGGGAATCTCACTACGAGTACTTTTATTGAATGAAAATAATGAAGACAATTAAATTTTCTACGAATTGCAAAAGAATCAATGAACTACAGAAGAAATACCATCATTCTCGATGAAAGTTGATAGTAATATTCATAGAAACATGTCGCTTACTCAATGTCGACATCGACTCAGAGCATATGACTATTTTGAGGACTGCCTAGCATATCGTTGTCGCTTACAATTAAACTCTATCGTTCGATTTCGATACTCGGGAACTCATTCGAATAAGAAATCAATTTATCATTAAAGATGAAATAAAACATTGGTCAATCATGTAAATGAAGACTATCAGTGAATGTTTTTAGCGATTGGAATGAGTTAGATCATGATAGAAAGATGAAAGGTTTAAATTTTGGAAATAAAATGCTCACAAAATATGCAAATATAGGCATAGATAATTTTTGTTTGATCATTTTCTTCAACAATTATTTCAAATACGTTTGACATTTGAGTTCTTCATTGCCTTATCGTTATCTATCTATATATTTCTTAATGAAATTTGAGGATGTTTTAATATGGTAGAACATTGAAACTGAAAAAAAAGACCCGATAGAACAAATGAAAAGAAAACTTTAAGGATTCGATGTAAAAATGATGAAAACTGGTTAATATATCATTGCAAGAGCGAGCCTATGCCATCTTTTAGGTTATAATAAGTTCCATGTTCAAAAGCAAGTTACGATTCTCGTATTGCATTCATTTGTGATTAGAACTAAAATATTTGTTTCGAATGTCATTTTCACATAGCCAACGTTCTATAGGTATCAAGTACTGTAACAGAGCTCTTTGCATGGTTGAAACATGAAAAAAAATTCGTCTTGACATGTTAACTTGTTCATCTCAAAATTTATTGTTAGAAAACAGATATTTAGAATCAGAAGGAAGTTTTTCATTCCTTTACATGTCTATCCTAATAGCGTGGGCAAACCATATGAAAATTTCGTTTGAAAATTAGAATACCAGAACTTCATCTTTTTGACAAAGTTTACTAGAAAGTTATGATGTGATCGAATATGGAGTCCGATAATCAACAAAATTTCATCACGTTCATGACTTCTAAATCAAAAATACAATTATAGTATTTAAATCATGACAATGTGCATTTCTTCATTGTCATGTAATCTCTTTTAATTTTTTACACTGATGAAATGGTTAACTTTTGTTCACTCTCTATTGGACACTAGTGTAGATTCAGTTATTTGTTTAACAAACCCAGACTATACGTACATGAAGTCGTATGAAATTTGATCATTATCGCAAATATAGTCAAATATCATATTTTATCTCATAAACATAATTTTATTGAGCTTGTCTATTGATAATTGGAATGAAAATGAATTGAAATGGTTGAACATGGTAAAAAGAAAAAGACCTATTCAATTCATTTCATTTTTGATTACAATGAAGTTTAACAAACCTTTTTTGATTTGTTTGTCTTATATGAAGCCTTATCGGTTGATCTTCTCCTCTCGTTATATTGTAAGTGTGTGAGATGTGAATGAGAATGGAAATCTGTTATAGAGTACCAACAGTTGATAATTTCGAATGTTGGCTAGTTGAAAGCTCGAAGCTATACAAAATAAGAGTTGTATTTTGGCTTTTACGAAAACAGAGTTCGAACTACTAGGTGTCATCTCTCATTAGAAACACTGAACATCGAGCTTGAAATGCCTCTATGTCACTTGTTTTTTCGACTTTGTTTTAGTATTAAGAAGATCGATTGTTTTAAATTTCAATGACACAATCATATGAAACTCCTAAAAATGAATTGGTACATTTTGCTGATTGTTTTTCATCCTAGCTATATGTTAGATCAAATTAAATAGTATATTTGAAATCAACACAAAAAAAAACTACGTCAGATCAGAGATATCACAGTTTTAAAAAGTATTCATGAGAAATGGATCCCTGATGAACTAAAGGCATTGATGTATGTTCTAATATCGACTATGTTATTTATTTTACTCGAATATTGAACGATAATGATTGAGACTGCTAAGTACGATCTCTTTTATTTCTATAATAAGGAAAACTTCGATTGTCTTCAATATTTTTGTAGATCGTAGTCGAGCGATTCTAAGAAGAAAAAACGTTTAACATTTCCGTGTCTCACAAAAAACTAGAGAAATTTACAAAAGTTTCTATCAAGACAAACTCAGAAGTATGTTGGTGCTTATCTGCAATCATAATCAACAAATATGATGATTATGATTCTATTAAAATGATGCGTCTTATTAAAAAATCTCCGTGAGAAAAAATGTAAGACGAAAACATTCACTCAAGATTAGTAATTAGTAATATGACCATAGTATTTTACTACGTGCATTCTTAAGTATCTTTTTTCAGATGATACTTCTAATCTTTCTCTATATGTTCGACCATTCTTTATTTAAACATGTATTCTAATAATCCACATTCTTAATAATAATATCGATTAAATATAATCGATTGTGGATGATAGTTTACATGTTATACATATATATTCTTTCTATTGTCAGTCCAACTTTATATATTCAGAAAATGCCAAAAAAAAACTCAAAAATGGTTTGAAATCTATGAAATAATCTTTATACGGATGTATGTCACTTTCATAGAACGTGCAATAGTTCTATAAACTTCTTAAATGTGGAATAATTTTTATTGTATATCTTTACATATTACTAAACATCTGGTTTTCTTTGAATTGAGCGTGTCCTTAGAGAGAACAATCGTATTCCCAAGATCTGCGTTGCTTGAAGTATAATTTAGATGAATTTTGTTGACATAGAAACCTATATCAAATATAAACTTTTTTAAAGTTTTCAATTTGATATACGATCTTTCACACCAATATCAAAGTAATAAGTCATTTGTCAGACAAGACTTTTACAAAACACGTATTTTTCTGAACAAGTTTTAATATGTTCAATAATCACTCATTTTTTCTCGTGCTTTTCAAAGCAATTCAACGTATTTTGACGCAGAATCTTTAGTCCAATTACTTATGTTTATACGAACACACCTGATATGAAAATTATTATTGATAGACCGCTCTGATTTCTTAGCAGAATTGTTCTTTTTTATATTGTTGTATAGTTATCGTTATATTTTTTTTTATTTCATATTTCTCATATTTGTACGATCATAGAAATTTTCAAGGCGCTTCTTTTTCTTTTATTCTTATCGTATTAAAAATCTGTTGTTAATTTATTTGAGGATTGGGTTTTCTTAGAGCTATTGAAACTATTCTATTTTCATCACAATATGAATAAGCACTCAAAGTCATGAAGATTATACGATCAAAAATGAGGAAAAAAACAACATACGATTGAATATATTAAATTTCAGCATTGTTATAATAAGAAACAAGTCGAATAGTGGTACAACAGAAAATTAACTACGTTTGTTTTTTTCATCATCTCAAAAATGATTAAATCGCGCTAACTGAGTAGAATCAATAAAATTTTATAAAAATCTGTTTTTCCTTAGTCTATTAGTGCTAAGAAGATAATTTTATTTTGATCTTCATGATGGAGAAATCTTTCGGTTTATCTCTACATCTGCTGATTTCACTCAGAGGTGAACAAATAAATAAGTTATGCATTAAAGTTGAGACAGTCATAGGATTTGCTAACTTTTTTTTTTTGCAATGAGTCGTAAGAATATTTTTACAACATGTTCACAATATAATTTTCCTATCAAAGAAGCAAATGCAAATATAAAGGGTGTGGATGATATAGAATGTAGATGAAAAAAGTCTAGAATCCACATCCACATCTACACTCAGATTCAGGTCTTAGAAACGATGGAAGACGTGTGTATTTTTCGAATGAGTTTCATATCATCCACTGTATAATATATTTGAATCATTTTTTCTAATGTAATGCGATATTCATCTGTTTGTTGTACGCTTTTATACTTCAGTGTTCTTTTTGTTCTTATTTTGTGTGTGACTAACGATGACACTGACTGATCTGACATTCATACAACAAAACATCTGCATTCGCCATTTCTGTTAGTTATTTAGTGTCAATACTCACTAGATAGTATTTTCTTGTTCTGTTTCTACCATAAACAATGCAAAAGAGTGTATTGACAGTTCATGGAGAATTTGAATAGCAAATCTCATTGTAATTCGAGCAAATTAAA
The DNA here is from genome assembly GCA_905250125.1 of Rotaria sordida. Lineage (NCBI taxonomy): Eukaryota > Metazoa > Rotifera > Eurotatoria > Philodinida > Philodinidae > Rotaria > Rotaria sordida. The sequence goes on along the minus strand of CAJNOL010002560.1, from coordinate 25,343 downwards.
CATCTAGCTGGATGAATTCATGTGGACTAATGACACACTATAGAGTTGACTAGACCGTGCATCTTATTATGTCTACAAATGTGCACTAAACTTAAAATAGCAAGAAAAAATTGGAGGTTACACCAATATTAGTGCAACATTGAAAATGCATTCTTATGCCATGAGTACTCAGGTAGTATATTCATTAGCTTATATTCTGTTCTCTATTGTTACATTATTTCAATTTCATTTTATATACATAATAATCTAAAAGTCGATATTGTAATTAGCGACGAAGAAAGTAAAATACTTTCTATAGTTTTTGATTACAATAATATGCAACTTAATTTATTTTATGAGAGAATAAGAAAAGTCTATCTATCATGATGAAATATTTCATGGAAAAAAGACCATAGAACTCTGTAACCATATTCTAATTAAATATACTGACCACGCATTCTTATTTTGAAATGTCTTGTTGATTATTTATATTCTCAAGAATAGATTTTTATTCTTGATTCGGAACTTGATTCTTTTCATTGATCTTTGACAAGAAAAATAAAATAAAATTGTATGTCAAGCATATGAAACAGTAAAACACGTATTGTAGATATAAATTTAGTTGAAGAAAAATCAATGATGGAATACAACTTGAAATCTACCAGTTTGAGAACGAATGAATAGACTTTGATTTTTATACAATAAAATCATGAATAGATGTGTTAAATTCATGACTATCTGTAGTCATCTAATAAATTATAATAAAATGTATGTAATTACATACTAACTTTATTGATTGAAATTTCTATTCACGTACTCTGTCTTTTCTTCTATTAATTTTCATTAATAAGTTTCAGAAAAAAAAACTTAAGCTCAGCAGAGGAGTTAATAATTGAAAAATAAAACATATGTTGCTTTTACTTATGTCGTAGTCATATACACGACTTATTAGATTAGAATAGAAGATAATTTATAAATAAGTTATTGAAACAACTTAGATGTCATTCTTTTTTTGTTCACTTTATTGCATCGTCTTCCTTTATTCCAAAAACTTATATCTATTTTGTGTATACTCTAATGTATTACAAGTTATTTTGCTAAATATTGAACTGTATGATCACACATAATAGTTATTGACTACTTGCGTAGAAAAATTTTAATACTCATTGAATGAGAATTTTCAGTAGAAAAATCAACCATATTAAAATCTTATCGATAGGCAATATTTAATATGAAACTTATGTTTCATCGAAAAAAAAATTCAAATGTTTGAAATAGTTCTAATATTCAAAATTTTCTTTTACTTCACGATTTATTTTCTAATACTAATTTGGCAATATAGAACGATGTCATAGCTGCAATTGTAAAACTTTTGATATTTCAATTTTTTGTCAAAAACAAACATTTTAGCTACTTTTGATATTTATTGCAGAAACAACTTTTCCATGAATTTCTGCAAAACCTAATCGAAAAAAAAAATCCTTCCGTTTCCAATATACCACGACTTTTCTCGAAGTACTACTACTAAGAAATGTCATGTTTTTTTCGATTTTGTTTGTCGTTTTCTGGTGACATTCATATCTCACTGAATTATTAAATATTTTTGTATCAATACAACTTATGTTTAAGTATTTCTAGTAACAAGAAGATGTGTTTAAATGAATGGTCTGTTCATAAATGAATTTTTTATCAATAATTTTTGAGTATTTAGTTTTTAGGGAAATTTTCAAATAAAATCGTCCTGTCTAACCCCATTAAATTTTTTTTGAATCATATATAGGCTCATAACATAACTCCTGGCTATTCAACAATCAAATAGGATAGGCTTTGAAAGAAAAAGGAAACTGTTTTCTGAACCATATTTTCTGCCATTTTCAAACAAGATTTGATGTTTTTTGTCAATAGAAGATCATGTCATAATTCATTTTAAATAGAAACTTGAGTTTGACGATGAAAATTTTCTACTAATCTGTTGGACAAATTTCAATTAAGTGCGCCTGAATATCAAATGCATTTTTGTGCACAATACTGTTCCAAGAAAAATACAAATGTTTTAAGAATAGAGCGATTTTTTTTTCGAATAGTTTTCAAAGAAATTCATGAAAAAAGAGAAAAGATTGGTCTACTCGAATTTTGTTTTCGAAACTATTGTATATTGGTATCTATGAAATAGATCAATGTTTATCTTTGATTAACCATCTTGATTGAGGCGACTTTCCTCATATATATAGTTTCTATTATTTTCTATCCTTAGATGTGTTAGAAAAATGTATTATAATATAATGAAAATAATCATATTCTAGTTTGTATGTACTTCTGAAGATATCAATAAAAAAGAAAATTAATGCTGTTCTACTTGTTGATTGTTCTTTTTTAATCTATTATGCAAGAGTAGTTTTAGACATAGAATGGCTTTTGTTAAGCATCTTGTATAAAATACTGATGAGCTGAGTTTTTCTCGATAGACATGTATGAAACTTAGAAAAACATCGATCATGAAAAAGAATAGATTATATCTGTATGCATGAACTCATGTACTTAACGTGTTTCCGTCCATTATTTTTTGATAGATGATCATTTGAGCAGTCGTTAAAAATTTAACAAGTTAAAGAACAACTTTGTGGTGTTTTCGTTGATGAAAAAAATCTGCTTAGTATATTCTTTCCAATCATGAAATGCAAGTCGAAAATATCAAAACGCACATGAATGTATTGATATTGAAATACTTTGATTTTTTTTCATAATTAAAAGAGTCACAGCTTGAAGGTATAAGCCGGGTAGGCATAAGTGAGGCTGCGAGACTGGTATGGATCTAGAGATGAACCAAACTCACGTCCACATCCTTACTACTATTTATTATGTAAATGCGCGACACAGAACAAAATGAATAGGGCGCCTAGGCACTCATGCAGCTGGATACAGATGATACAAACATTTGCAATTTTTTTATTCATTATATAGCTCTGATAACAAGGTATCTCTGTAAATGTAAACGTTGGTTGCATATTATTCCTCCATGTAGTTTGTATAACCATATGAATGATATATTTACGTAGTTCTGTATGAAGTCATGCAAACAAAAAAAAGAAATGATTGTCAATATATCAAGATATCTAGAGAAAGAAAATAACGTACGACGCAAAAGTAATGATGGAAAAAGTCTATCAATATTCCTCTTCGAGAAAAGAGTGCTAAAAAGAAATTTGCTTACTATAATATAGAGGTTTTTCTCTTCTTTGGAATTATATATAACTTATTTTTATAACACATTCATGAATGAAACTACGCAACAAGGACATAAAAGCACTCCTCCAAAGAATCTCCAGTTTTCGTGAAATTCAGAAAAATGATCCAAAATGTTGTTTCTTATAGCTCTTCCACCAATATGTTGTGAAACGAATATGTTGTATCAGTTGACAGAAAATTTTCTCCTCTTTCGAATAGCGTATGATTCGTATTCGTCACACATTAGTAAATGAAATCAGATATTAAAAAGAAGAAATAACCTCACATCTGATTTATATTTTTTATATAAACTTGTCGAAAACATAATGTACACTGACAGTGAGATATAATTAACTGTGATCTGCAAGATATTTCTAACGAATTCATATCAAAATCTAAATTTATCACTCAATTGTTTCGTTATTTTTTCGTTTCGTTTCAGTGAAATTATGAGTGACAAATATGAATCATACACTCATTGAAACGGAAGATTTCCTATCAATTGACAAAAAAATATTCGTTTCGGAACTCATCTATTGAAGAGAAATATGTATCAACATTTTAAGTAGATCTTTTATAGGCAGCTGCAGATACTTTTTAGGAGTACTTCTCTTCTCTTTCACATAGTTTCGTTCCTAAGGGTGTTATAAAAATAAGTTCTGTACGATTTGAACGAGGCGAAAAAACGCAATCCTATGAAGAAAAACATACGAGGGTACTTTGTATCATCAGTTTTGTATGTCACTTATATTTTTGAAATTTTTTTTTTTGAAATTCATGTTCTCGTAGTGGATCTGATTCGCAGATTTAGAATACCACACAAAACTACGAAAATAAAACATCATTATAAATTATATGATAACATCGTTTATATCGAAATGTTCCATGTCTTGATCGTTTTTTCATAAAATTTCTTGTAGCTGAAAGCCAGCGAAAGCTCAAAACTAATGAATTATCAGCGATTTTCAGCTGAGAAATATCCCTATTGTCTACAGCAACAGTGTAAGATTCTCTTTTGATAAAGAGTTCTTAGCGCTTTACCATTTAAAGTTCTTTTCAGAAATGAGTACAACGGCGTTCGCCGAACTCATTATGATCATATACCATATTTTGATAGTGTTGGTTTACAGCAAACGTATTCGTGTCGATGCGCTATATATTGATTATTATATTTCATACTCCAGTGTCCTCCTAATCAAACTAACTAGGCGTGATTTTCATTTCAGAGATAAAAAATTGAGATATCAACTTAATATATTGAAAAGATGTTTTATAGACTTTCAGATAAGTTCGTTGCTTTATTCTCTTTCTCGTAGAGAAGAGTCTTGCAAACATAAATTGTCTGATTGTTTGCTTGCTTGCTTGTGTGTCCGCACTTTACTGATTGGTCGAATAACGATCTCGACACAAAAAGGGTCCTTTCAAATAAAACTCAACCAAAGGTAATCGAGGTCGAGGAACTCGAATCTGAGATCAGTTTTTTGAAATTTTTTTTTCTGAATCATTTTTTTACACAAAGGATCACTTTTTTACGGAAAAAAATTTTTTTATAAGGGTTGACCGAAGGGTAATCGGGGTCGGGGAATTCGAATCTGAGGTTAGTTTTTTGAAGTTTTTTGTGAATCATATTTTTACACAAAGAATCACTTTTTTACGAAAAAAAAATTTTTTTATAAGGGTTGACCGGAAGGTAATCGAGGCCGAGGAATTCGAATCTGAGGTCAGTTTTTTGAAATTTTTTTTTGAATCATTTTTTTACATAAAGAACCACTTTTTTACGAAAAAGAAATTGTGTTATAAAGTTTGACCAAAGGTTTTTGAGGTCGAGGAATTGATTGGTACCGTTAGTTTGTGATAATTTTGTTGAACTAATTTTTCTTAGTAGAAAAGGCGTTTTTAGTAAAGAAAATTTTTTTTAGAAAGTTTGACCCAAGGTTTTCGAAGTCGAAAAATCTTTCAACATGAAAATTCTACAAATCCAGCCTTTTCTTGCTGAAGATGCTGAACTGAAACGTCTTGATGAACTTAATAGGAACACATACCGACAGTGCACTTTCTTCGATTTTTGAAATTATATGAGTAGTTTGCTGAATAGTTCAGAAAAACCATTTCTACGAGAAAGAGCTGAGCGAGTCCTCGGACGAGCGTTACTTGTTTTGGATAAAGTGAATTCAAACAGCGTTTTTAAAATTAAAAATAACTGAAACTGAATGAGTGTATTCGATGTAAAGAAGTTGACGAGTCTTATGTATGTAATATTTCATTAATCGTACTCTCTTAGAGTATCATTTTCAAATAGCTATTGCTAGTAGAGTCGCTTTCGACGTTAAGTCTTGAGAAATATTCAAAATATACTTGAGTCAAAAGAATGATCAGCTTTTCAATTTCTGTTAGCTTCTACCAGGAATTCTATGAAAAATCCGATTTTTGCTTGATTCTAAACTCTCATCTGAGAAGAGGGACTTCATGCTATGAAATGCCATTATACTGGAATTTCGGCACAAAGTGAGGGTACCCATTTTACGCCTTTTAGAATCTTATACAAAATTCGACGGCTGCGACTGAAAAATTCTATTCTTTTCTTTTCATTTTATAGTTGACACTTGAGACTAATGACTGTCGTCGATTTAATTGTCAGTTTTTTCCGAAAATTTAGTCCTAAGATATGCATGAAGTCAACAAATTTTCAATGAAATTGAAAAACTCAAAACTGTATTTCACATTCTCTCCCAGTGAGATAGAATGCCATAAACGTTGGAGACATGTCGTCGAATTCACACTTTGAGAGAACGTGAAATCAAGGGATGGTGTCTATGTGCATGCGAGTTTTGATGACAGTGTTGATCTAGGTGTATGGATGTGGTCTAAGAGCTGCATCGACACTCACACAAGAAAGCAGTGTCCATTGGAACCGAAATGTATAAAGAATAGTGAATGATAGATACATAGTTATATTCTTCAGTTCTTTTGTCCCTGTGAAAAACATGACTTTATGTTGAATGAAGAATATTTGTATTAAAATTAACACTTTTTCGTCGGCTCGTTTCATTGTCCACTACTGAAAATGTTATCATGTGTTAAAAGTATTTTGATACGATATGTTGACAAATTTCATTGAAATCATGCACTAGTTTTTAGGAATTTACTAAATTCACAATCTCTGCCGCGTGTGACGGTGTAACTTAGTATTTTCATTTAGAGCCTCAAGAATTCGATGTTTCTGGTGAGGAATTAAATTGTGGTGGTCGTTCTTGTGCTCGGTGTCACAAGTGTCGTGATTGGCATTTTACTGGCAATCAAGCCACCTGGAATTGGCTATGCAATTACAAGAATTGGCAACAAAAAGATAAGAACCGTTGGCTCAATGATCGTATTGAGAAGCTTTTTGAGAAGCGTGATGGTGCCACATGTCATCATAGTGTTGTTTATTTTAGTGATAGTAGTTATGATAGTCTTTTTGATCATTATCTTAGTCATGGTGGTCTTGATCATTATGGTGGTCATTATAGTGGTTATCATCATGATTATCAGGAATGTTGGTTTGGGATGTGATCTTCGATGAGCTGAGCGAGTCGCAACGTTTGCTTCGAAGTGAGAAAAAGTGGTGAAATATAGTTTGATTTGTGCTTGTGTGAACTTCATTAATTTTTTACCGATTTATATTTTATTTTTTTCTATCTTCAACTAAATTGTAATAAAGAGAACAAAAGACACACGTTGTACGACTTGAAAACCTTTTACACGTTGGTCCCTTGGTAGTTGCACCGACGCGCGAGCATCGCGGGTTTGCGGCGATGCGAGCCGCAAATTTTTCGACAGTTGTGGCTAGTGTACGGTGTAAAATATAGCAAACATAATTAAAAACTCGTTAAAATAGGAATGAAAATTAGATTAAATTATTTTTACAAATTTCGGCAGATTTAGATCTATGGATTAATATATGATTTGATGTAAAGCTAGAAAATAAATATGCTTCAGTAAAATAATTTCTTTATTGGAGAATGCTTTTGAGCCAATGGAACAGGTTTGTCATGTTTTATTGTTCCGTAATGATGATTCATAGAATATTTTTGTAGAAGAAATTATCATTTATTAAGATAAAAACATAGAAACAGAATCCAATAATAGATTTGCTCGTTTAAGTTTAGTCAGGATTAAAAAACATAGAAAGTTTTCTTTTGCTGTTTTTTTGATTGGAAAAATTGTTTGTTTGTCTCTGTAGCTTAACTCGTTCAATGGATTGGTTAGATTTGTTTGTGCATTTTAGTTCGAAGAAAAGGAGAATTATCTGAAATGGTTTTGTTAAGAAAATATTATATAACTTGATTGGTTTTGTTTTCTACGAAAAGTAGTTAATATTAAATATGGCTCATATCTTGTGTGGTTGACATAGAAAATATTGAAATATTTTTATGTTTGATTTTCCTGATGACGTGTGTGATATTCGTTCAAAATAAAAATATTGTTACGAAATGATATTCAGAAGATTGACGTTTAATTGTTGTTTTTTGTTAGTTGGTGTCAATATGCGACGGAAAACATTGTTTCTTTTTTAAATTGATACTTTAGAAAAACAAAATAGATTTTAATCCATTGAAATTATATACCATTTGAATTTGTTTATTTTTTCCCTCGTTTCCCTCGACTGTAAGGAGGGTCATACGAAATAAAATAGTTTGTCTGTCTGTGTCAAGGTCAAAAGAACATCAGGGTCAAAAAAACATCAGAAATGAAGTTTATTTAGGTGTACCTTCTAAAGTTTCACCAAAGGTTTTTGAGGTGGGGGAATCCGAATTTGAGGTCAGCTTTTCTCTCCAGCCTTCCATTGGCTGGGAAGCCGACCAATCAGAAATCAGCTTTTTTATTTTAAGTCTTTTGAACCTTTTGATAGAACTTTACTAGAGGTTATCGAGGGCTAGGATTCGGAATCTGAGATCAGATTTTACATCCGACCTTCCCATTGGCTAGAAAGCCGACCAATCAGAAACGATCTTTTTTATCTTAAGGTTTTTCGACCTTTTGATGAAACTTTACTATAGGTTCTCTAGGGCCAGGATTCTGAATCTGAGGTCAGATTTTACATCCAGCCTTCCCATTGGCTAGGAAGCCGACCAATCAGAAACGAGCTTTTTTATGTTAAGGTTTTTCGACCTTTCGATGAAACTTTACTATAGGTTATCCAGGGCCAGGTGTCCGAATCTGCAGTCACATTTTACGCCAGACCTTTTCATTGGCTAGAAAGTCTACCAATCAGATATGAGCTTTTTGATTTTAAGGCTTTTTGATCATTTTGATGAAACTTTACTATAGCTTATCGAGGACCGGGAATTCGAATCTGAAGTCAGATTTTACACCAGGCCTTCCCATTGACTAGAAAGTCCACCAATCAGAAATGAGCTTTTTTATTTTAAGGCTTTTATAACTTTTGATGAAACTGTACTATAGGTAATTGAGGACCAGGATTCCGAATCTGAGGTTGGATTTTACATTTAGCCTTCTCATTGGCTAGAAAGCCGACCAATGAGAACTGAGCTTTTTTATTTTAAGCTTTTTGTACATTTTGATGAAACTTTTCTATAGGTTATCGAGGGTCAGGATTCTGAATCTGACGTCAGATTTTGTATCCAGCCGTCCCATTGACTAGAAAGCCGACCAATCAGAGATTAGCTTTTTTATTTTAAGCCTTTTGACCCTTTTGATGAAACTTTACTATAGGTTATCGAGGGCCAGGATTCTGAATCTGTGATTGAATTTTACATCCGGCCTTCCGATTGGCTAGGAAGTCGACCAATCAGAAATGAGCTTTTTTATTTTAAGCCTTTGGTATATTTTGATGAAACTTTACCATAGGTTATGGAGGGTCAGGATTGTGAATCTGAGGTCAGATTTTATATCCACCCTTCCCATTGGCTAGAAAGCTGATCAATCAGAAATCAGCTATTCTATTTTAAGGCTTTTGTAACTTTTGATGAAACTTTACTGTAGGTTATCGATATGCCGGAATGCGAATCTGAAGTGGGTTTTTTCGGTTTGAGATTTCATTGGTGAGAAAATGGACCAATCAGAAACGAACATTTTTCTCTCGACTCAAGGGGGTGATTAAATGAAATAAAATGAGTTTCTGATTTGACAGTCATGAAGAGAGTAACGTATTCAGATATGTTAGCATGATTGCTGGTTGGATAATCTGAGTAACATCAGATATATATGAAGCTTTTTCAAGCTGGCAGTTCACTGAATAAAGTATTTTCGCTGGTCGGCTCTGAGTCTGTCAAGCTTTATTCGACTAGTAGTAATTTAACGAGTTCCTATTTCTTTCCTTAGTAGATGATGTCATAAGGAAGGGTTGATGTGTAACTGGCACATTTTCTGCGATGCTAATATGCAATAAGTGGTTTTCTTAGATAGTGTGCTCTTGACCTTACCTGATGAATTGTATCAGATCAGCTTTATCGTAAATTGTCCTATCTAGATATGTTTCTCAAAGTAGATATATGCCAGAGAAATATATAATGCGTAGAATTGCATTTACGCAAAACGCATTCAGGGTCCTGCCAACATTCACATGCACACCGACAAATACCTCTGAAACGGAAAGCCTAGTTTTAGTCGATCCGACATTATCGGTATTTAAACGTACTCGCATTGTATTTTTTTCTGGCTAATTTTTCAATTATGCGCATAATTTTTCAGATATTCTGACTCGTATAATTTCCATACAGTTACTATAACTCGAAGAAACTAAAATGAAAAAGATATTTGTTAATGTGGTCACAAGCTTTATGATAAATGTAGAAAAACCACCTATTGTTTTAATGTATTCAAATAATGGGGCACCTAGCCGTGAGTAGCGCCCCGAAGGAGCGCCGACGAACGACTAGTCGCTGATATTGCAAGTGCACTGTAGCTTCGCTTCGGAAAAGATCTATGTGAAAGCTAGGTTTATTGAGAATACTGCACTAAGATTCTCTTAATCAGGATTTCTAATCAAACTCTGATTTTTCAACTAGACAATTAGGTCGAAGAAATAAGGAATATTTCACAATAAAGTGACGGTTCGAGACTGCCCATCGAGAATTCTCATGTTATAAATGTAACGATTTTTCGAAGTGAGAGCAGCCTGAAATTTGATAGGGTGTAAGTCAAAGAGGATGATCTTATGGAAGAATAAGATTACACGTGGCAGAGGCTAGCCGCGAGTGGCGCCCCTTCGGGGCGCCGACGAGCGACTAGCTGCTGCACTGGGAAATTTCCTGAAGAAAGGCGTCAAGGTGTTAGGATTCATCGGAAAAATGCCAACGATCTAAATCTGATGGGTCTCAATAGGGGCCAGAAGTGGGAAAAGACTGAGAAATATTTTTAAGTTAAGTATGAAAACAGTTTTTCTGTACGGGCACAATATCTGCACAGTACATTAGACAGAAAACATCACTCAAAGAATTTATACTCGTTGTATCGGAAGTAGATATAAACGAAATAGACGGGAGTTTTTCTGTTGGCATGTGTTCTTGTCTGTACTCATTCAAGTGTCGGAATGTATATGAATATATTCAAACTACCTATCTAGTCTGACGGCTGCTTTGAGTAGGAGCTTCTTTCAAGTATAGTATTCCGATTACAGATCAGATCTAATATGATTTATTTTAAGCTAGAAGTTCAACTGAACTCATATTTTTCTAGCGGACGCTCTAGTAAACAATAGTGTCGGCTGATGTGCTAGTAAGCCTATGGATTTCTAGTAGAAATATCAAGGAGTATGGCGCGTTTTCACAGTAGTATCGCGAATGCGTTTTGCTTCGGGGCCTCTCAGAAAATTGAATATAATCTCTTTTTTGGGTGCGTGTGGATACTGCCACCATAGTGCAGTTCTTTAGATTTCTGTTGAGTATCAATGTGTGCGTATCAATTTGATTAGATGAATTTATGACAAAAATGTTCACCCGGACCCCCATACCATTGTGTACAACGAGATTGATGCTAATATCAACGTACACACATGTACCCACTCTTTTGAAATGTTGAATATTAGCTTTGTTGAAGACTGTAAAGCAGTATATAACACCAAAAGAGCCGAGTATACAGTCGAGGGTCAAGCGAGTCACACGGACGAGCGTTACTTGTTTTTTATATGTTTACAATATATTGATTTACGTTGAAATTAAAATTATTTTCTTGGCCCCGGCAAATATAAAACAATAAAAAGCAAAAGAAAATTCATTGTTGTTTGCGTTTAGATTCATACATTATCCACCAATTTTTTAAGTTTTTCTCGATTTTTCAGCTGGAACTGTTATTATCTGATATAGACTTATTGATCGTGGACGGAGTACTGCATTTTTTTTCTGTTCAAAGTTTCTGTTTCTTTCAATATAAACAACAACCACTGAAGCGTAAAAATAACGTTGACTTTTTATTGAGAGCGTATGTAAAAATAACAGTGTTTGTAGAAAAATTGTATGATGACTTTCATGACGAAATTAAGATATCATATCTCATTATTTCTATGATGCTCAGAAGTAGATCAAATCTTCGATATCAACAAAAACAAACTGATTTGTTTATCATCAATAAGCAATGATATGTTAACGTTTTCCAAGACTTGAGAATTATTAAGATTATTCACAATATCCATTTCAGTTATATAGCATGCATTGACACGAATAGTGAGCAAGTCACTTTCATTTGCTTGTTCTCAGCAATGTAAAAGGTATTGCTGTATTTACGTGTAACTCAAAAGAAAAAAATCGCTGCATCTCCTCTTGTCTTTTCTCTTCTTGACGTAATTTTGTTTATTTTCTCTCTTTTCTATCATTCGTTCGTTGATAATATACTAATGAGAAATGAGAAGAGCAGGAGAACAATATATGCGCTGATAAAACAAGCGCTGAGCATTTAACTATAAAGAAAAATAACTTGAAAGTTGTTTCGTGCTTAAATGAACTATATGAGATTGAACTGACACAAAAAGCTATCTATTTCCATGCAATATATGTTTTGTACATGACTGCCATCATAGAGAACAACGAATAAAACTATCTAGCGTTAATTTTTACATATTATTTCCGGCTACTCATAGGGTTAACCGCGGTTATTATTGATGATGATGAGATTATAAGGTGTTAGAAAAGTATTTGTCCTCAATATATAATTCCGAAAATGTATATAATTCCGAAAATGTATATAATTCCGAAAATGTATATAATTCCAAGATGAATATTTGAAAGAGAAACTAAATGAATAATCCATAAATACTAAGCTTCTAAAATATAAAGCATCAAATGAATTAAATTAAATTAAATCTATGAAACGCATAAATTCAAAACATAATTACTGCGTTGCCTTACGTTAAAATAAGTATACTACCACAATCGAAAAGGTGATCGAGGTGGAACAGTTAAAAGTAATAAGTCCTACTGTCGATCGTTACAGCCAATGATGGGTTCTAGATTCGACAAATGGAAAGCGACTTCGAGATAATCTAATCTGAGGTAGTTCAAGGGAAATCAAGATAAGGATTTTGATTTATGATCAGCTTGAATTTATATAAAAGAGATTGAATCGATCAAATTCGAGTTCAGTTTTTCCTTTATTGGCTTTATATAATTTGTCAAGGAGAAAAAATTACTTCATTTTCTCGAAAATAACCTTTTCGACAATTTCATTGCACTAATGATGATGTTGAAAATGATGACTTGACTTAAAACTGTTCTAAGTAACGCTTCGATTTTGATTGAGGAACTACGAAGGTCAAAGTTTATTGGACGCAGTAATGATGATTTATCCCAACACTTCCAATGAACTTTGCATTTGAATATTTTGAAAAATTCATTAGTCTTAGAGTAGATGCTAGCTTAGGAAAGATATGAATGGAACACTGAAGCATGTAATCTCAGCAACCAGGTAATCCACATTTGATTAAAATGCTTCAGAGTTTCTCGCACAACGCTGAGAAGAAAACAGGTGCTTTGGCTAAATAAATGCAAGTGTCTTTTCAGAATACTTTTACTGGCATTGTTTAAACTTGGATTTTTAACGTTGAAGTATTTTTACTATTAACTATCAATGAACAAGAGAAAAAAACAATGTTTGCTTTTCATCTCACGCAGTTAATTCTCAGATAGCGCTATACGAACAACCGACTTCGCGCTAAAACAACACAAAATGTTATTGTTTGCCAACTTTCGAGATCGTAAAGATTCATTTATTCAGTCAAGAACAATCTGCCGCGAAATTTCGAAACTTCCAATCGTCGTATAAATATCAAACGGGCATAAGATCGACCAAACGCAAAACAGATGGACCACCCTCCTCAGTGCTTTCACAAACATTAAGTTTACTGTAAATACTCCAAATAAAAACATCAACTACTCACGTAAAGTACAACTAGGTTCGACTATCAAAACGGAATTGTGACGTAAAGCAAGCCTTAATTTCCATTCACAGTACTCCATAGTTGCACAATTTGCTACCAGCTCCCAAACCTCAATCAAACCTGCTCAACACATACATCCACTCAGCTATTCGCTTCTTCCTCTTCCCCAATGCTTACATATTCCAATCACATATTCTGCTACACAACTACATCACTAAATCACGATACTTCAAAACACAACACCTATTCCAGCAACTTGCGAATCATTGATATCAGACGGACTCTTCACATCACCATATACGCTTTTTGCTTCAATACAAGCATACCTCAACGAGAAATCTCAAGAAAAACAACCATCAACACCAAGCACACATTTACTAGTCAACCTCACCTACACATGCGATCCTAACAATCAAAACACCTAGAAGCCTTCACCTGCATTCCAATCGAAACACCATTAAGAGATCAAGTAAACTGCAAAAGAGCACATATTTCAAAAACAACAACTACCAAGCCTCAGGTTCAGTCTTTCATAAATTACACACAATTCTCACTTTCTGCGGACGGTAAGGGACTCAAATATTCGACATACAACAGAGAAGTAAGCTGATCGAAGATCACATGGCAAACGAACATTCATCAAGACACTTCTGTTCACCTCTTTTGCTCACTTCGAAGGAAACGCTGCGACTCGGTCAGCTGATCGAAGATCATAGGGTAATGGTTTTTTATAGATTTGTTTAGATATTTCATGATCAAGATTTTTGTGTTGCAAACATTGGTGTTGTATTTATAATTAAACGGTTCTTGATGTAGACGAAGAGGTTTGATGTATGATTTTGCATAGAGCAACGAGGTTTAGCCGGTGAAGTTCATGGTATGATTTTTGAGCAGTTTTCGGATAGTACTCGAAAATGGGCGGATATGTGCATCTGGATGTGGGACTAGCGCTGAGTGTTTGTATGACATCTATACCGGCATTCGCATGCACACAGTTGTTTATTTTTTTGTATGAAAATGAGTCTTTATTTGCATTCGTTTTTTGTGTTGCAGAGTAAGTTCAAAGCAATGAAATAGAAAAGTCATGAGATAAAGATAAAGAACATATCTGTTTTGGAGTTAATTGATCGTTGAAATCGACAAAGTCATATTACTACACTGTCTACCATACTGACGCGAATGATTCAAAAGAATTCGATGAAATTTATTAGACATAATCCTTGATTTCTGTCAATCATTTTTCCTTAGAAGAACTTTTGATGAATTCAGAGAGAACTATCCATTATACATTGCAAAATCTTTTTGCGGAAGTTTTTATTGAATACAATGATGAAACACTATCTTTGTTTTGTTTAGTGAAAATATGAAAATCGTTCGTTGTTCATATTATTAATTATTATCTTATTAGTGTGAATGAATTTGAACGCTTGGTAAACGCTTTCGAACATTGTGAGTTATTCGCAGGGAAAATTTTCAACGTCTTTGAACAATTAGAAGAAGATCAGTTGTAGACATATTTACAGAAGATGGTGAGAAAAGCAATAGACTGGTTGGTAATCCATGCTCGAAACTGTTAATAGATATTTTGCTATGAATAGTTTGTTATTAAGAATATTACTTCTGAAAGAAAGAGCTTGGTAGTTAAAACTGTTTGGTGATCTACTGTCTTTTTGTTGATTTGATTAATTAGAAAGAAGTATGATCCAAGCCATGTAAGACACTCCTGCTTGATCAAACAAAACTTGAACACAAGGTTTTCAAAAGTGGACAATCTGAATTTCATGTTAGATTTAATTAACTAATTATTGAAAATATTATTTCAGTTATTATTATTCGTGAAAAGAAGGCTACACCGATTTCTTGAGTAGTAAAGTAGAGTGATCGGTCCTAATTCAATCACTAATTCTAGTGCTTTTTAAGAAAAATATTGATATCTTGCCTCTACAACATCCGTTTGAGATCATCTTTGTTTTCCAGGATACGAGTTATCAACACTCTACATTTCTGCTGTGTTTCTTTTCAAAATTAATTATTTGTACATGAGTAATAGAGATTAAAAAAACGCCGAGTTGACACTTTTACTCGTATTGTTGATGATCTAATTCGATCATCCAATGTATGTTTTCTGGCCTAATTTGATTTTTACATGGAGTTTGTCGGTAGTGCTCAAACAAAAAGTTGTTTCATCAGAGAAAATCTTTCGATATGACAAAAAAATTATATTACTCGATTCCTCTCGTATTTTTTTGATCAATCTTCGTCATCATTTTCACTCTTATTATCACATTACTTTTGTAACCAAATTAGGACGCTTGACCTAATTTGATCACGATAGCTATTTTAATGGTCTAACTCGATCACCTAATAGAGAATACATGGAGGTTGCAATGAAAAATCGAAAATCGTGTTTCCGTCACCCAAAGTTCAAAATTCAAGCGTGACGTTGAAACAAAAAATGTGGTACTGATCAAGGGCTATCTGTATATATGATGAAGAGTAATATGGACGAGTAAGAAAAGTTTTTTTGCATAAACAAGAGAAGGCATTTTTTTGAGTAATTTATCAGTTTATTTTATATAAAATTGAGAATATAAAAATCATGAAATTCATATTGAAGTATATTGAACTTGAGTTTTCGACTAATCAACATAGAAGCAATTCTAGATATTATCGATAATAAACAACTGAATGTTTGGCAGTAACGGTAAATGGCAAGATGGATTGATGAAAAGGACACCCACATCTAAGTTGAAATCGGTGTACTTTTTATCGCTACCTATATTTCTCAATCGGCGAGATTGGTTCGGATCGACTGGTAGATCTACATGAATCATTTCACACTTTTCTCATAGTATGATAGTTAGTCAAATAAACCTCTACCATTCATATCTGTTTTGAAATAACTACAGATATTAGGTAAGATTGTCGATTCACTTCCCGTTTTTCTGAAACATGATTGTTGATAAGTATCGACGGATACAGCAAGTAAACTTAATCTATCTCTTGCAACTTGTCCCAAAGGTCACGAAAAACATGTCGTTGTTCTTTTAGCCTACTGTCATATTGTAACGTAGGCATTCATATCTCTGATACGTTCTATAATGGACGAATGTGTTAATCGACAGGATAGATTTTACGCACGAGATTCTCTGCCATCGAGACTAACTAGTTTCTCACTATGGTTAAAGTAGCTTCATCATGTTTAATATTCTGATTATGTATCAATACAGCTGAAAACTCTACTTTCATAGTCTATTGCCACAACTTTTCAGGCTCGTAGTTCCTTGATGGATAGAAAACTTCATAAAATTACAGATTCTACATCATCTTTATGCACTATCTAAATGTTTGTCATACATAGAAATAACGTATCAATTGAAAATATACTCTGTTTCTCACAGCAGTTTTACTTTGTTATCTTTTATGCACCAATGAAAGTTTTGCTATGCATAATACGGAATGAAAATAAATATATGTTGAATTGAAAGGATGAACATTGGTTTCATTTAGTTGCCATAATAAAAATAAATATTACAGAGACATGATAAAATATATTCTGCGTTTTTCGATAAATATTCACTTAACAGAAATATTCAAGTTCAACAACCCACGAGTAAATAGTCATCGGTATCAATAAAAACGGTTTGATTTGAGAAAAAACTCGTTCTATAGTGGGCTTTTCTAAAAAATCATATAAAAACTCGAAACATTCGCAGTTTTATGTAAAATAAACTGATAAATTACTCAAAAAAATGCCTTCTCTTGTTTATGCAAAAAAACTTTTACTACTCGTCCATATTACTCTTCATCATATGTACAGGGAGCCCCTGATTAGTACTACATATTTTGTTCCAACATCACACTTGAATTTTGAACTTTGGGTGGTGGAAACACAATTTCCGATTGTTCATTGCAACCCTCATATATTTTCTATTAGGTGATTGAATTAGATCAATAAAATAGCTATCGTGATAATAAGAGTGAAAATGATGACGAAAATTGATAAAGCAAAAATATACGAGAGGAATCGAGTAGTATAATATTTTTTATCATATCGAAGGATTTTTTCTGACGACACAACTTTTTGTCTGAGCACTACCGATAAATTCCATGTAAAAATCAATTTAGGCCAAGAAACATAAATTGGATGATCGAATTAGATCATCAACAATACGAATAAAGGTGTCAACTCAGCGTTTTTGTAATCTCTATTACTCATTTACAAATAATTAATTTTGAAAAGAAACATAGCAGAAATGTAGAATGCCGATAATTCTATCCCGGAAAAACAAAGATGAGCTTAAAGGGATATCGTGAAGCCAAGATATCAATATTTTTCTCAAAAAGCACTAGAATTAGTGATCGAATTAGGACAGGTCCTCTATATCGAAATACTTTATTAGAGATTACTGAAGAAAGTACTGATCATTTTTCTTTTGTGAGTGAATACATCGGTTCAAACTGATCAAAAATATTTTTCCATATTATTCATACTATCTTGTAAAGAAACTCAAGACACATTTTTCAAAAACATAGACAGTTTTACGACTTGAAATGATAATGAACATGTGATCAAGACACGAGCTCACTCGTGAGTGTTCATGGTAATGCAAGAGGTAAATGTGTTGTGTAGGAAGAAAAATGACAAGTATTATAGTGATTTCTTTGTTTCCAAATAATTCCAGAACAATCATGGTTGTTTGTCCATTAGAAAGAAGAACACTCATTCTCGCCTAAACATCATATCTCATCTTGAGAGTGCTTGATTGTTAGGTGTCGAAAAGGAAAATGTCAAGAAGTAAACGATACAAAATCAAAGTCGTAACTGATCACCGGTCCTCTCTTCATTCTCACATTTTCAAGAAAACTTTCTTAGGTTTGCTTGACTTTCTCCGATATACTGTTTGTCAAGGCCTGACATATTTGATGAGAAATTGACACGAGGCAGCTTCAACTCGGATCTCACCAGTAACAAACAGAAAAAGAAACAAATGAGAATAATATGCACAAGTCTAGTACTACAGAGTTAAACCAGCATCATCTCTCTTTCCGAATTGATCTTTTTTGTTCTTTATGATAATTAGTAATACCAAAATTGTTTGATGTCTGCTAACAGATTATCAATATAATGTCCATGAGTCATACAATCATGTTCTACCAAATTATTCCGAACAGAATCATAGACAATTAAAATATTATTAACCGCTCAGCCTAAGAAGCAAGAGTTAATGAATAATCTACTTCTTGTGAAAGTAATTTTATTTAAGTGGACCGTTGATTGATTTTTCTCACTAGCATGAAACTATATATCGTGTTAAACAGTCATTATAAATTAGCGATCATAATATCGAATTGAATACGTAACTGATTATAATAATTTCTTCTTTTTTATGTACCAAGTATTGCCTATCACTACGATATTAACTTGTGTACTTTTGTAAAATCTCAAATATACCAGAATATACAGATCGCGAACCCCAATCATCTCCAATGAGAAGTTCGTCAGGTTGAAGAAGTGTCCAGTAGAACTCGAATTCACTAAATGTTTCATCTTGTAAATGAGCACTATCGAAATAAATTATTTGCGGTACGATCTTCTTTTCAAGCAAAAATCGTGCATCTGATATAGATGTGCTCGAAAAATGTATGATAGATATGATATTAGCAATGAATGATTCGTAAACGATAGGTCTACCATATTCAGTACACATCATGTTTCGCAAGTCATAATAAATCTAATACTCTAATTCATTAAGTCATGTATCAATGCAAAGTAACATAATTGTTGATAACCGCCTATCATTACGAAGAATCAAACCTATATTTATTGTCGATTTTCCCATGAAAATGCCTATTTCAACAATAAGATAAATGGGTACGTCAGTTTCATTTAGTATTGAAGTGAACAACCATTGTATAAGAGATATATGTGGATAAGAACCATCAAATATTTTCTTAAAATGATTCGGTCGTGATTCATGCAAATTGGGTATAATCAGATCCAAACAATAATGCATATAGTTGCTCATACGAAATTGAGTGCAATGTTGGTTTTTTAATCCAAGCGAATTCTTCAAATATTACAAAGTAATCTTGAAACAATTCCTTCAGAGTTATTCGAGTGTCAAATCGATGATAATCATTCGGCTAACTGTTCTAAGCGAAGATATCTCTAGCATATAGCATATTGTATGCTCATGCAAAGCTCGTTAAGTTTCTATTCCGATGTAAGAATATAATAATCAAAAACAATAGTAACATAAGCCATGTATAAATAATATGAAAACATCGTTTTCTAACCATCTGAAGACAATATACTTACTTTTCAAACGATAATCACGTGCATCAATTTATAATAGTTTCAGTCTCCAGACAAAAAAGAATCATGAAACTCTTCTGGGTAAAACTACTTATTAATTCTTGACTACTTTAAAATAAGATGTGCCGACCGATGAATCATGTTCATCAATGAATAGCTATTATAGAAAGATAAAATGTTAACGCAGAGATGGAAATAGTTTGATAAATTGCAACTATCTGATCTCAGATATTCTATTGCAGAAGTTATTTATTGTTTGAGAATAAAAATTCCACTGTCATGATACATACACATTATACTCATTTTCGATCCGTCGAATGAGCTGAATCAATACAAAGCATTGTTTTGAATCAATATTCATTTATTTTTGTTTTTACTTAACTCTGCATCGATGGTAATATTCTTGTCTTGCTCGAGTCATGAAAATAGTTTGTTGATAATTCAACTGAGTGCCGTTCATGGCGAGACGTTTTCAATGCTTGACTAAAATACTCGGACAAGTCAATCGCTGAGAGATGCAATATGAAGAATTTTTTCGAATATAGGACATCTAAAACATATTGAAGAACGAGTGGGGTCATAGGAAATAATGAGGGTGTGGGTGTGAATGTTCTTCTGTTTATCACACCCACACCCACCCGTGTTATGAAAAAAATAGGCATTGTATGATCTTTTGCAGTAAAGATAAATGTAAAAAAAAATACAGGGGAAAAATATCACAGATCCATTAATTAGAGGCATTCAGCAATGGAATTAATGATTGAACTTTTGCTACTAAAGTTAAGTGCTACCTTTCGTTCACGAGTATCCAGCTATTAGATCTTGTTATATGCAAGATTCGCTTATCATTCTCGGAGTGAGTATAAGGTCGATGAAAGTAGCTTTCGTTGTATTAGGTGAAGCTGTGCACGAACAAGCAACAACAGACTTCAACACTTTATGAGAGCTGGGTGTGGAAGAGTTTCGGTGTACTGTAGGCGTAAATATGAATTGTCTCTTAACCCATATCACACCGATACTGCCTTTTGGCTATTATTTCTTTGCACTAACATGTTCAAAAGGAAAAAACGTGATGCGAGTGCGAGTGAAGTGAAAATCAATACACAATATTTTGATCAATTTCTTTGTCAGTGATATACTTTTCTGTACGTTTGGAAAAAAAACATTTCAAAAGATTGCAGCAGAACAAAAAAAAAAGAAGTGTCATTCATCATTACTGTTTGCGAAAAAAGAACGATGAGCTTTTGGCTATGCCAATATTATTCTCCATATATACTTATAATTTCATAATGACGCTTTTTCTACGTGTACAAAAGAAATATATTTTGATTGCAAATCAATACTGAGTTTTTATTTCAAAAAAATGTCCTCAATTCACAAATACAAATTATTAAAAACTGAGGGCACATGGAAAGATTATCTCAAATATGTTATATCATTATCGGATTAAACTAAAATAGAAAACAATAGAAAAATGATCATTAAAGCGCATTATTATTCACAGCTAGAACATTTTGACCATTAAAGACATCTTTTTTAGAGTGTGGTTGTTCTTCTTGTAGTAACACCCACATCCGGTCATTGTCAGAGTGAGATTTCGTAAAATGGTTACTGCTGTCAAAACATCACATAATCGAGGTTAAAATTCTATATTTAGAAAATATCGAACTTTAAAGATGATTTTTTTTCTTTCGTTTCTTTAAGTAAACATATGCGTCGTAAAGTTTTGTTACATTCATCAATTTTCAATTTATATTTTCCACTGGTGAGAATAAAAAAAAAGAATAGATTGCATTTTAAGTATTTTAGAGCTTTTTACAAGATGGTTGGCAGCATCGATCAAGATGGAACCATTCGATATTCATCCTACCTTATGCTTGGCAAAATTGAAACAGATGGAACCATACGAGATGGATCGTACTCAATGTTAGGTCAAATTGAAAGTGACGGAACTATTCGCAACTCTTCGTACAGTATATGTGGAAAGGTGGACAACGATGGTACGATACGCAATGGTTCGTATTCAATAATTGGGAAAGTAGAAGACGACGATACTGTTCGGAACTCATCGATGTCGATTATTGGTCGAGTATCAGGCGTGCCAAAGACATGGACTGCAGTGGCATTCTTGCTATTCAATTTTGACATGAATTAATATGACAGGAGTTACTTTGTTCATTTTTCTATATAACAGAACGAATGAGATCATCTTTCATAAAACAATTTCTATATACTTAAGTAGTTTTACAGCAAAGAACCTTGACGAATAAGATGACTATGTCTGAATTAAGAAATAAAATATACCATCGTGTAGAGCTTTTCAAGATGCATCTAATGGTATATGGAAAATCTATTTTGCATAGCATCAATTTGAAAATAAATGGCAAGCTTTAGGACACTTTCCTATTAGTTATAGAAAACAGGAAAAGAAATATTTTTCTATAGATAAAGGGTGTCACATAATAATTGTTTATGTTTTGTTCACAATATTTTTTATACTTTCTTTCGACGGAGAGAGACGGTAGTGAAATACATACATTTTTCTACTCGTTTTTTGCATTTTATTTTAACAATAAAAATAATACAAAAATCTAGTAGAAACAACTACAGGATGTCTGGAAAGTAGATCCTTATTTTAAATTCTTTTTTTCTCTTTAATAAGAACAGATATTGTGTTACTTTTTTGTTACTACTTTGAAGCATACTCTATGAGGTTTTGTTTTACATAAGAAAGAATGTTAATGAATTGACTACGTAAGATCAAACGCAAATTTTATCTGAAGAATGCTTGAAAAATAACTTCTTGTTTTTCATCGTTTATTATTTTCATACAAAGCATATATTGTAATAATTTTTTTCGATTTTGAGGTATGTGTAATAGGTTTACGCGATAATGTTTCAAAAATAGCCGTGACAGTATTGCATTTCAAAGCCATGAAAAAATTATTACAATATATATGCTTTGTATAAAAGTAATCAACGATGAAAAATAAGAAGTTATTTTTCAAGCATTCTTCATATGAAATTTGCATTTGATCTTACATAATCAATTCATTAACATTCTTTCTTGTGTAAAACAAAATCTCATAAAGCATGTTTCAAAATAGTAAAAAAAGTAACACAATATCTATTCTTATTAAAGAGAAAAAAAGAATTTAAAATAGGGTGTGTATGTATTTCACTACTGTCTCTCTTCGTCGAAAGAAAGTATAAAAATATTGTGAACAAAATATGGACAGTTATTATGGGACACCATTTATGGATGAGATTATCCGACGACGAGCAGAAACTGAGAAACTTTTTACAGAGTTTCATCTCTCAAAGGAATTCGTAGGCAATGTTATGAGTCAAAATCAAGAGAGCTTCGATCAGAAGCAACCAAGACGTTCATCTTTTAATCATTTGACTAATTTTAAATTATGTCAGTATGAGTCCACAATAGCACAGCTGTTCATTATAATGATGATGAGAAGAAAAAAGCTACAGTTTGATCTTGGATTTTTATATTCATCATTTTTCGTGCCTTGGTAACAATAGTTGATAGGAGAGGGGTTAGTAATGTATAATTATTTTGTTTTATGACCTAAGTTTTGTTTCTCATTTAATCAAGATCAACTTTCATTCATTTTAAAGATCTTTTCAATGAAGTTATCCATGAAATATTTGATTTTCTCGATACGTATCGAGTTTTTGAAGCTTTTTTTCTAATCTTAATCTACAATTTGAAAATCTTCTTCATGGTTCCACTCTTCCCATCAAAATCAATATGTCATCTTTATCTCAAACAGCTTTTCAACATTTCTATACACAATTGATCATACCTAATATCAATTGAATTAGTTTTCTTCATTTATGGAATCCATTCGTAGTCAAACTTATTTTTTCATCTCATAAGAATATTCAAGAGTTCATTGGGCTTAAAACACTTATTCTCGATTAGTAATGGATAACTATTCAATCTATTTCTCGAATGTCAATAAGTTCATCATTTCTGTTGATGATTATTGCCTCATGGCTCGATTACAAACATGCTCAATCGTATTCTTCCTTTAGAAAAACTTAATACAATAATCATTAATTGTGACCGTTCTTATTTTGTTGTAGCGGTCAAAAAATTACATTTTATATCGAATTGTTATAGATTAGTCTTTAACTCTATATTATTAGATGAAGCAGTTCTTGTTTAATGAAT
>CAJNOL010002559.1:25364-36452 GCA_905250125.1 Rotaria sordida | reverse complement strand
ATAATATAATCAAACTGTTTGCCGAACTAGCAGACGTTTATGAGGCAAATACGAACAAACCAGTAGTTTATAAGTTTTGAACTTTTCTGTTACAACGACAGATTTTTGTACTATATTCGTTTCCATGACATAGTCAGATCTAAGCAATGAACGGACCTATCTAAATGAATTGTTCAAGCTTCAGTGTAGGTGTCGATGAAGAAAATATTCACACCCACACCCTCAAGTATGCAATTAAACAAAGTGTCATCTGGACATACTCTTTGCTGATAGTAAATTGTCTTTGAACCATGCTTCTTAGATCGATAAAATGTTTCTGATTTTAATGATGAATCTTAAGTGAATTACATAGATTATGGAAAAAGAGTTGTTTAATGAAATAATATGAGATTCGAAAACAAGAAATTATGAGATTGTAAGGTTCATTGTTAGCATACGCTATCATAATAGAGGCCAGATGTTGAACTTTCTCCCAAATTCAATTCAAACTTCCCATCGCCACGATAGTTTTCCACTCGAACATACCATTTACCGCCAAATCGATTTTTCTTTGAATTCCACTTCAGTTGAATAATCGATGTGTGACCGAGATTCTCTGTTGGATCACCTGTTCCTAGTTGATATTTCTGCGATAGACCTAGTCGAAGAGTTTCAGAAGAGAAAATACCATCGACAGTAAAACATCCAACATTATCTGTTCCTTGACCAGTTACTGTGCTTGATGAACGATTGAATGTGAGTGGTAATCGAAAAGGTCCTCGCCATCTTCCATATTGATAATATTTAAATGACCAAACTCCTGTTTCGAAAGGATCTTGCTCGTAGTTGTGATCTTTTTGAGAATCCTCACTGATGAAATCTGTGTTGTTTTGTGATGGTTGGCCACGTATATAATAACGATATGAACGCCGAATATAATATATCAATGCGCCCAATAAGAACGTTAGTAAACCTCCAAAAATAATCTTTCGTTCCGTTTCACATTCTGCAGGAGTACATGGTTTGCTACTACCACCTACATCGAAACATGTCGATAGAACACAAATGAATTTTAGAATGAGATAAAAACGAAAGCAATGAGAGTAAGTGTCACTTTTATCCTGTCGTTATTTAGGACACTCACGTTCCTGGTTAACTTACTGCCTCCGCGACCACCACCATAACCTCCTCCACGGCCACCACCACCACCACCACCTCCTCCTCCTCCTCCTCCTCCTCCTCCTCCACCACCACCACCACCACCACCACCACCACCACCACCTGGACATCGAACGACTTTGATCAAGAGAGCCACGATAAGAATGAGATATGTCGTAATATGCATGGATTAGTCTAGAACAAAATCTTATATTATTTTAATTGCAATGATCTGATGCATTGAGCAAAATAATAAGAAAAAAGTCTGTAAGAACAAGCACTATTGTTTAGTTGAGAAACTGATTGTATTTTTTCGGTTTAGTTTCGATAATCCAAAAATCTGAAAGATGCTCACAAATAATTGACTCTATTCTAACTGCAAAAAATATTGAAGTATTCTTGTCTTTTCATCTTACAAAGCTACTCTCAATCATTGTATTGAACAAATACCTGCTACAACTCTGTGACAACAATTATGAAAGTCAATCGACAGAGAATGTTTTAATTCTGTTGAGCAACATTCTGGTTTTTTTTTCTACACGGTAACCAAAAAACAAGCACAAGCAAAACAGAAGAAAAATAAAAACAATAGTTTGGAGAAAGTAAACTAAAATCACTATTCGACCAAGTTCAATTTCATGTTATCCATTTTTTACCTCATACAAAAACAAGACATTTTGATGTCGAATAACTTTAGTTCTCTATGGTGCCTTTCGTAGTGACTTAATGGGAATTACTGGCCATGTACTCGATTTATTCGAAGCTATTTGCACAGTACAAACAAAGGTTTGTGAAAAGAAAAAGATGCCAAATCTATTCATCAGTCAATTGATGGCCGCAAAATACACATAATTGCTCTTTCAATTCTTTTCTTTCATCATTTCATATTGGATTATTCATCTTTTCTTATCGCTCTTTTAATGCAAATCTTTCCCTGCCTCAATATCTGTCTCTAGGGTTTTAATCAAATCTCAACCAATAGAACGGTCTACAAGTTCATAAATGACTAACATGATTATTCTTATTTTAATTATAATAGTTGGATTTTTTTAGAACTCACTATAGCAAAAATAGTCAGTGTAAGTTTGTTTCGAGGTTCGGAGGGCTTTCTCCCTTACAGACACCATTACTTGAAGTGGATTTTCTAACCACAGTGATTTTATTGTATAATCAGATTAAAAAAAAACGTTTTTTTTCGTTCAGTACGTTGG
Source organism: Rotaria sordida (assembly GCA_905250125.1). NCBI lineage: Eukaryota > Metazoa > Rotifera > Eurotatoria > Philodinida > Philodinidae > Rotaria > Rotaria sordida. The sequence goes on along the minus strand of CAJNOL010002559.1, from coordinate 34,104 downwards.
CTGTTCCCTTTTTATAATCTAAAAATCACTGCCTAGTATGGATTTTTGAACCACAGAAATTCGAATTTTTAGACGTTGATGTTGTGTTTTGAAAGCCTTATACTACTGCAAATTTAAAAGAATTCGAATTTTTTGACTCGATTTAAAATCATGATATCCAAAGATTATATTTTCTGTCTTTGCACAATATATTCATTCTATTTATAGACGTTTATAAGTCGCAGCTTTCTTATTTTTTACTGTGGCATTCGAATGTGAGTTTCATATTTTAGCTTCCGTTGGGATTGCGCTGACAAACTCTTTCCTAAAAATGTACACGTATTGAATGGAAAGAAAATCAAGAATATTCCGACTCATTTGTAGCCTACCAGAATTTGACAACATTGACAGTAGAAATAGTCAAGAAACTGACGAAACCACTAGTTCAAGCAACTGAAATAATCAACATGAGTAAGACATTGCAGTCAAGAAGCGTAATAACTTATGAATAATAAATACAGGGTGTCTCATGAATAGTAACTACGATAAAAAATTCAAATATTTCTACTCCAGTTCAATCAAATAGGCTGATTTTTTGGCTAGTGATAGTAAAGAAATTTTATCTATTATCATGTAGGAAAAATACATATGAAGACTTCCATAGATAATTTTTAGTTGTTACTTAAGAAAGCAACAAAAAGAAATCAAAACAAATTCTATAAGTGATATAGCATTGATACAAATAGATCAAATTTTCAAGAATACTTAATTTAAAAACCAACGAATACAATATTTCGAATTTTCAAACATGAAACACTGGCTTTATCGAAGAAGTTGGTAATTCAAAGTCCAAAGGACTTTAATTGTGCATTTTACTTTTCAGATATGACTTGTGGCATTTAAAAATGTTAGTTCTGAAAATTTGGTCTATTTATATTAATGCTATATCACTTATAAAACTTGTTTTGATTTCTTCTTGTTGCTTTCTTATATGATAATAGATAAAATTTCTTTAGTGAGACTATCCATAATATTTAATAGAAGTGTTTGCTTACATTATCCGTATAAAAATAAATTTTGAATAAAGTTCTATCAATAGCGAAAAAATCAGCCCATTTGCTTGAACTGAAGTGAAGATATTTAAATTTTTTATCGTAATGCTATTTATGAGACACCCTATGTATATAGGGTAATAGATGAATGAAAAATTCTGACTCATTCAGAAAAAATGAATATATTTCTCTTTTCTCTGTCTTCTTGCGTTCGTTCTTTTTCTCTCCTGCTTCTCTCTTCTCTGTGTCCAAATCATGTAACTGACGAGACGAAAGGATAAATTCTCATCTTAGAGTGTCTTGAGAATTGTGGTTTAACTTAATATTTTTAGCACTGTAATATCAAAAAGAAAGTCTTGTGTTCTGTTCCTTTTTTGTTTACCAATCGTTTTTGTATAGAATAAATACTGTTGCTTCGAGCCGTCATTCGACACACAACATGTGACCGAAACAGAAAGCAAGAAGAAAAAATATACTGGCAGGGAAAGGAGAAAAAAAAGAGTTCAGACGTTCTAATAAACATACGAAGAAACATAGATAGAGAACGAGCTGTCATGTGCAGCTATGTTGGAAGAGTTCCCTAAAAATAAATGCTTATGTACCTAACTCACCACTAAATAATAAGGAGATTGGAACATTATCGAAATCGACGTTATATTCAATTGTGGTATTATTTGATTCCATGTTGAAAGAAAGGATTCATTAAATGCATAGATGTGGTGTGTAACAAGCTGCTCTCTATTTTTCAAAATCACCCAAATGAAATCCTGTTTTGTGAATATCAATGTTCAATAGTTTCAAAATCGTTTCTTTGACATATTGATCATAAGGCATTTTCGTCACACATTCAACTACTAAGTCAGCTAGAGATGAGCCTTCATTGGAATAAAAAGTCACCCTGTCTGATGGTTTCAGCGACCAATTCTGTGTATTGAAACTCAAATATGTAAAGTAATGTGAGGTTTTCGTTTCGAGATGTAATTTATGGCCTCAATCTCCGTATATCAGTTAGGCTGAATTTTGACGATTTTTTACCTTGAGGGAATTCTATCTGCTTATTATTGAGAAAACTCACAATTAACTGCCTACCGTATTATAATTATATTTAATAATAATAATAACGACGTACTTTTTAATCAGGTGAACAGAAATAACAATTCTTATAATTAATAATGAAAACAGAAAATGTATATAATATATAGAAAAAAGATCATAATAGAAATCACGAAAAAAATTTAAAAAACTCAATAGAGAAGAAAAGAAAAAAAGAAGTAATGTGTAAGGTCATCCTGTACTCATGATGATTAACAGTGCCATAAATATATATCACAGATAAGAAAGAAAAAAACATTATGCATTGGAAAAATAAGTTAGCGTCATGAAGCGACATCTATTGACGCTAATAAGCAAGTATCAACTAAAGTTGTTTAAGTAAAAACAATAGACATGTATTCTCACGTAGGTGAAATTAGCATCGTATTCGAGTAAAACTTGTCCATATTCGTTTAAGGCAGCGTTCGACAGCTCTTATTCGTGTCTCAGGTACAACTCGACGAGCTCTATCCAGTGTTAGACTCAGATTCTCGATACCTCAAAGGATGATTTTCAGATTATCTGTGACGCTATCTATCAGCCTAAAACTCATGCTTTGAGCTAGCAGAAATCTGAGCCTATCGCTGAATAGAGCTCGTCGAGTCGAACTTGGAGCGCCGATTGTGAGCTTTGAAACGGGCTCCTAGACGAATATGGGGAACTTTTACTTAAAAGGTTTTCGGATTGCTATGAAAAATGACCAGAATTTTGAGATTTTCTCCATTACTATTTGAGCTATGCAAAACCTAATGGTACCACTGGATAGAACTCATTGAATCTTCTCGATGTGTTCTATCGAATCATATATAAATAAACGAAAAGGAATTCGAGTGAAATATTCGATTTTCGATACTTGCCTATGTCAGCTGTGAATTAAAAACGAAATGCCAACATACAGTAAAACCTGTGTAATATGAACACTGTCGGGACCAGCGAAAAACGTTCAGTATAATGGAGTGTTCATAAAGGAGGGGGATAAGCAAATGTAGATTAAAAGAGCAGTTTAATCATTTAGTGATAGTGTTTAAGTAGACTTAATTATTTTATTTGAATATATAAGTTTTAAGACTTTACATTTTTTAAATAGACTAGTTTAAGTACGATGTACAATTCCTGACTGAATAGGTTTTAAAAAATCCAGAATAGATTTTTGCTTCACAATGTTTGTCGAAGTGACATATCTAAAAAACAAAGGCAGAAAATATGTCTAAAAAACCAATGATATCAATAATAGTCATCTGATTATTTTTCTTCTTATTGATCTAAAACACACTAAGGCCCCAATCACACCAACTAATTCAAAGTGAATTAAAACAGAATTAACGAATAAATCATCTCAAAAAGACGATTTAAGTCGGAATAGACCAATCGCGTCGCTTTATTTGTTTTATCTTTTTCTGTGTGATTGACCCCTAAAGAAGTGAATTAGCGCTAAAGTTGAATTAAACAATATGATTGGCGTATTAACATTAAAATCATCTGAAAAAGAAGATGTCTTAAATGTTAATACACCAATCACATTGCTTAATTCAATTTAAGTTGATTCATTGTCCGTCTAGTGTGTTTCAGCTCATTGTCTCTCTGCGTACGTATCCATTGAATTAAGTTACATAACCAATCAGTTCATTAATTTTCACCGCTTTCGCTCGAATAGTATTATTTTCTTAAGTGGCGACACCTTTAGAGTTCATATTGATAAGGTTAATATATACGCAGGGGACCAAAAAAAAGCGTTCACATTCAGAATCACGAGGTGTTCATAAAGGAGGGAGGCAAAACAAGCAAAATTCGCGCGGTGGGACCGGAGAGTGTTCACTTTAACAGGTTGTTCATAAAGGAGGGGTGTTCACTAATAGAGGTTTTACTGTAATTATAGATGAATGACGGTGTGGTGCGGGTGAAAGATGTGGACTTGTATGCTGTTCTTCTCTAGAGTTACACACCCACACCCAAGTAATTGAAGATGTTCAATCGTTCAACTAATAACGCTACGATAATCGGCAGATTATACTACCTATATAGTTCAGAGATCCGAAGCGAAAATTATCGAAAATTTAACGTCAGTAGATTTCAGGAGATTTTTTGCTGTATCTCAGGGGAAGGTCAAAAGAGTCTGAAAATTTTAGCATTTATAGAGGTCGGGTTGGGCTACAATTTGGCTAAATTGAAATTAGAAATACATATAATCAAAAGAGTTTGTCAGTGGTATATAAAAAAGTTCTTAAACAACTCCTATAAAGCTGTTGAAGTATTTTAATTCTCAGCTATATAGGTACCTCCATCTAGCCTCTTCCTAACGGTGAAAACCGCAGTTCGATAGCTAGCAGCATTGCCGAGTTAATCAACAAACAACCGACTGCACTTTATTTTGAAATGTACAGTTCTTTTTAAGAATTTTTTACGAAGTATACTCTTAGAACAATAGATTCGTTAGTGACAATTTTCCAAATTCATTTATATATTATTGATGTGAGGCATAGACGCTAATTCTTTTTTGTAAAGTGTGTAGAATTATGCACTTTCACTACATTCTAGTGACAAGTGCAATGTTCTGATTAGTGCATTAAAGTGATAGGTATGGACGCATACCGATTTAATTCGAGATTTAATCCGCATTATTTTTCAAGTGTAAACAAGGCCTTAATTAATATCAATAATATCAAAGAACCAATTAAATACGATTCGTTGTTTGGATTACCAGTATAGTCTAATACAAGATTATCTTTCTGATATGATTGAATAAAATAATTTTCTTGTTATTTTGTTTTCTCTTAAGATGAATAAGAAAGAATTTTTTTGTTAAATCAAGTTTATTTGGAGATATTCTTCATAAAATAGGATAAAATAAATATTTTTATTAATATCAATAGATCATTGTTCAATTTTTTTAAAGGAAATTTTGCTGATATAATAGCTGATGGTCATTTAGATAAACGAGAATTTACTATAGTTTGTCATTTAATTGCATCTCAAGTAAATAGAAAAATGATTTTTTCTTGTTTTATAATTCTAATTGTTTTTTTCTGTTAATTAAGGCTTAGAAAAAAGGATCATTGACATCAACTCTTCTTATTGATGCATTAACAATAACAACAAATGTCATATCATCAATATCTAGTCTATATTACTTTTATCAACAACCTGCAAACTGTTTGACTTTTTTTTCACACCTATCAAAAATACATTTCATTGAATTCATTTTAAACAATCATTTGATTATATCGGAATGATAAAATTAAAATAGACATTATCACTGCTTTATTAGAATAATACTTAGTTAACTCATTGATTGTTGGTTTTTTTTTGTTCATCTTAATATTTAGTCCTCTGTTAAAATCAGCTGTTATTCTACTTTCACCATTAACACAAATAATACAATCAAAATATCTTCAATAATTTCATTCATTAGTTGATATTACAAAATCAATGGATTTTTGAATGGTACACCAACAAAAAACTTCTTTAACAAAGTGGATTATCACAAATATTACTTCATCAAATATGGTAAATATATTGTTTTATGGAATATTATCTACTTTCTCTGTTCATCTGATTGTAATTACAGTGAAGTGCAAAAAAAAATTCTTATAATAGTTTTCAAACTATTTGCATAGGATAAGTGAAAGTTAAGCATGAAAATGATTTCAATGATATGCTGTTAAGAAACTGCAATAGAAGATCTATAAAAACTGATGCAACGCGACGAAAATTTTCAAAAAAAAAATAGCGTCTATCTGTATGAATCGGCGACGGCTCAGTCGCTCGACTTACACCTGTAGTTGTATCATCATGAAATCAAATATTGAAATATTGATTGTATAGATATATATTAGTGCATATAAGAAATTTCTTTAAATTCATTTACTATTTTGTTTCGCACAATAGACGAAAAAAAAGATCAGTATTGATCGTTAAATTAATTAGACTGCTCTTTCGTTTTTTGGCGAGGTCATCTATTCATTTTATTCAATAATACACAGATATGAACAAAACAATGACCATACATACACATACATATATATATGTGCATGACAAGAAAAGCATCTGCCATACTCGACATGAATCGATCTAACATTAATCTTCTTGATTTACCTTATGAAATATTGTTTATTATTTTAAAAAAGCTGGATAATATGGATGTACTTTATTCATTATTAGATGTTGATAATCAACGACTTGATATTATATTACAAGAAAATACTTTTACTAATAATCTTAAGTTTGTATTAACAACATTAACTGATGATATTTCCTCAATTGTTGATCCAATATTAAATCGATTTTGCATAAATATCTTACCAAAAATTCATTACAATGTTAAATCTCTTATTCTTGATTCAATATCTATGGAAAAAATTCTTCTTGCTGGTGATTATCCTAATTTAACTCAACTTAAACTTTTCAATTTTAATGGAAAAATTGTTTCACGTTATTTTACAGGTAAATAATTCAATATACTGATCAGAGTAAAGATTTAGATGCAAAAATTCTTGTATAAATTAGATTAAACAATATCTGTTTATTTTTTTAATTTAGATAAATCACCTTTTCGATATATTTTTCAAGAACAAATTACAGATCTTATTCTTGTATTCGAAAAGAATTTTAATGCAACATCAAACACATTTTATATAACCAATTTATATGAATATGTTTTCAATTTATTCGTAAATCTTAAACATTTCTCTATTTTTGAATTATTTCCATATCGTTTTCCATGTTTGAAATTTCGTCAATTACCTTTAACTATTTGTTTCTCTTCAACTCTTTGCAAATTATCTCTCTATATTCAAAATCTTCAAGATTGTTATGCTTTACTTGATGGTCGTCTTAAACAATTAACTACATTAATTGTTCATATTGTTCAACCAGACTATTTAGAATATTATTCATTAAATATTAATAATATGGTAAGTTTTATACTTTGTTCGATTCATCTTCATTTTATCTTAAAATAAAACTTATTGCGCATATTTGTATTTGATATATCTATTAGACATAGATTGTTTACTAATGAACAAGAAAACAACGGACTTCAACAATAAGGACTTCATGAGATTTCGTGAGACTTGATAAACAATGGGAAAAACAGAGACTTCAGGATTTCAAGACTTCGAAAGACTTGATGAGACTTCATGGCTGAAGTCTCCGCTGTTTCCTCCTTGCTAATGAGTTACTTTTTATTTTAATTAACTATAATAAAACAATTGTAAATTGAATGTTCATCTAGTTAGACAAACGGTTTAATTTTAATATGTCTTACATTTATTGATCCTATCACTTTTCTTATCAAAAGTGATATGTTTCAAAAATAAGATTGTAAATAATTATCATAAGATAATTTAAAGATATTTAATTGAAAAAATTGATATGAGATGAAAGTTAGGATTAAAAGCAATAAACAAACTACAAGACTTCTAAATAATAGATGAGAATAGAAAGATTGTTAAATATAGAAAAAGTAAATGAAGATAACTTTCATTTATTGTGAAAAGATAAATCATTCGATGAAAAATTTTAATGTAAATGGCATTTGTTCGATTCAATTAGTGATGATTTAAGGGTACCTTCCCCCCCCCCCTCTTTTTTTGACACTTGCTGGTTCTCGAAGACGGTACAACCAATCAGGCTGAAAATTTTAGCACAGAGAGAGCACTAAAAATAAAGAGATGTGTTCGAGGAAAAAAAATTTAAAAGAAGTTTTGTGGGGTTTTCCAGAGGTCCGTATCCTGACACATTACGACCCCCCTTAAAGCTTGTCCGATTGGGCTGAAATTTTGTTTATAGATGCCTAACACTTCCTCAGAAGTAAATTTAAGGATTTCCAAAAATCTCACTTTCTTTTTTTTTTATAAGAGAAATACGCCAAGATTTGAGTTTCTGCTTCAGGTCTTGACTTTCGCGACCCTGTAACTTCGAGTAGAAACATCAAAAATGAAAACGCTTTATTTTACCTCTGGAGAATACTTCAAAGTATTAGTAGTAAAATTTTCAGCTCGATCGGACAAACTTTAAGAGGGGTCGTAATGTGTCAAGATTCAGAAAATCGCTGTTTTACAAAACGCTAAGCAAAAGAAAAAAATTTACATACGATTACTATGAAAAAAAATTTTTCTCGATCTAATAACTACGTAAAAGTAAAATATTTAGACTCGAATAATGTCTCTAGTTGCATGTGGCACTTCAGGCTATCGTATCTTAGGTTCAGCTCGAAATCGAGTTTTTGATCACTAAAGAGGGGGGAGGGGTACCCTTAATATTATGACAATAATCATTTGTTTTCACATATGATTTGTTTTCTATAGAAATAATAGTTTTCTCATAAATAATTATTATAATAAGGTTGACAATCATTGCAGAAGGATATGTATATATTTTAGAATAGAACAAATATTTAAAAATAAATTAAATAGAGATAGAATTTTTTGAATCAGTCATTCATCTGAATGTCTTATTATTTTTTTCTTTTGATTGATAATAGTTTATTTATAAGTATTATTTCGTATTTTCTAGAATGATTTACCCAATTTGAAATGTTTCTCATTAACAGCATTATCTTATTGCTCAAGTGATACACTCAGGTGGGGCAATTCGGATCACAAACTAGAAAATCGATT
>CAJNOL010002559.1:0-25264 GCA_905250125.1 Rotaria sordida | reverse complement strand
CGATTTTCTAGTTTGTGATCCGAATTGCCCCACCTGAGTGTACATATGATCATATGATATTACCTCTTTTTCGTCGTATGTTAAATCTTGAAGAATTAACTTTGTCTATTTTTATTCAAGATCGACCATTTATCGATGGTACTTCTCTTTATAATGAAATTCTTGTTTATATGCCACGACTTAATATATTTAACTTTTGGATTTGTACTGAAAAATTGATAAATGATTCAATTCATCATTTATCTAAAGATGATATTCAACGAACTTTTACTAATATTATATTTCAACAAGTGGAATGTATTGTCAATTACTTTTATCATTTTGCTCAATTTCATGTTTTCTCATTACCATTTATGTTTAATTATTTCAATTTTATTGGTAATACATTTCCAACTATTATTTTCAATTATGTTCGAATTTTACGAGTGCAAGATAATGTTCCATTCGAACATGAATTTTTCATTCGAATTGCTTGGTCTTTTCCATTACTTCAACAATTAACTATTAATAATATTAGACCACAATCATTATTATCAGACGAATTAAACTCTAATGATAATCAATTATATTCAATTGTTAATTATCCTTATCTTATTTCACTTTGCTTTGAAAATGTTCATAATGATTATGCTGAACAATTTCTAAATGATACAAAAACACATTTACCTCGCCTAACAAAATTAATAATTAATTATGATCAATTACAACTTGTAACGGAAAATTTTACAAGAGAAAGAACACGACTCAATTGTGCCAATGTCAATGAATTAAATCTTATGATGCAAACAATAGTACATTCAAAAGACTTCTATGTTTATTTTCCTTTGTTGTAAACTTTTTTTTTTGTCTGAATAAATTAGGATAAATTAATAAAATGAATAATGAACATATTCAGAGTATTTTTCCAATAAAATCATATTAAACAACATTTATTAATTATAAATCCTGATTAACTCTGAAATTTTTTATTCTGAAAAAATGTAAAGCTTCTGTATCTTATTGTGTATGACATACATAAAAAAAGATTAGTTTGTTTATTGCATACGTTTGGATTAGTTGAAAATCGGTTGTGTTTTCATAATCAATACTATATAATTGTAAAAGTGGCAAGGTGCACGCAATTCGAACTTCCAGTGAAATTTTTTTTTCTGCAATTTTTTTGCATTATTTGATAGAGCATAAGCTATTGATCATGAAAAACTACTTTTTAGGCTTAGCAAATATTTGTTTCCGGTCGAAAAACATGAAATACTCGAAAAGTATCATTTTTCGAGAGAAATACATTCTTTCTCGAAATGTGCAAAATTCTCAACTTGAGGGTGTGGATGTGGGTTTTCGTATTTATTCTATACTCACACCCACGCCCACACCCTATTAATTCAATCATACGTACGCAGTAGACAATGTTCGTATATAGAAGAAGGTCATAAAAGATAGTAAAGAAAACAGAAAAATCGAGTCATCGATAATATGTGCGACCACATTGCTTCTGATGTTTCGAATAAAAGCATGATGAACAAACTTTACTGCCGCATCCGTCACAACTACCAACTGCGTCACTGCTACAGGAACCGCACTCCGGTTTACAACGAACTGTCGTTGATCCATAACTACTTGCACCCGTACAATTGTGAGACCGAAAATGGTAGGTACAGAAACGTCGTCTACAATGATCACATCTACCGTATGATGAACTCGTGCAAACTGAACACTGGACACTTGAACCCGAACCCATATTGTTATCTTTGTTGATCTAGCTCGATGAGTATGATTGATTTCCTAAAATAGAAAAGAAAAAGACTTTTCAGCTGACTATATACTTCTTATATATCTTGTTGCATGATCATCATACACCAACAAATCAATAATTCGTCGTGTTGTACTCTTTTATATTATGCATGTTGGAAGTTTTTTTTCTTTCTTCCTCGGAAGAAGAAAAAGAAACAAAGTCAGACACGCTCACTTCAGCAGTGTTCACACTTCCTAAAATGATGTAATTTCAGAAATTTCTAAAATTCTGAAATTTCCAATATGTCTAGAAACTCTTGGTTTGCACTGCTATATAGTTATCGAGCTGGTGGAAACTTCAGAAACGTGGGTAATTTTCTTTTTTGGAAAACTGAACATACCTCACATAAGTGTGATTTTTATTTCTGTATGCTCCCTTCTGCATATATCATCTGCGTAAATAGGTTAAAAGCGATTGACAGTGAGATGATACATTAGAAAATAGAAGAATAGTAAAGAGAAAAAAGAAAGCATTTTCACCTCTCAAGACTATACTTGTATTTATTGATACTAAGAATTACATTTAAAGTTAATAACATATGAAATATTCTATTGAAATTCTTTAACAAAAATAGTGAATAAAATAGTCCATTTTGTTTTAATTATCTTTGTGTTACACGATAGTTGCATCGGATATAATTTAGTTCCACGTATTATTTCTATTATTCTTTCGAACAATAGTCACTAATCAGTGGATTAGCCGTCAACATATATTATCTTAAAATGGCTTTTAACCTCAGGATTCACACAAATCTGAACTCACATAACTAGGATCCCATCCATCTATTCTATCCACCTTGAAATACGATCAAAATACTAAGAAAATAAAAAGAGGATCGAAATTTATGAAACACTCTTTATTATAGAAGAGCAAAGTGGTGATGGTTTAAATATTATTAATAAACATTTTTTATAAGATAAATCTGGTTTATTTAAAGACCATAGAAATATTAAAATTTTGATCTTACTATCAATAATTTTAGCCATATTTCTAATATATTTATCATTTTATTCATTTTCTCCAAATATAAAAAAAAACCATTTTTCATTATTAGATAAGCAGAAATATTTTATTAACCCTTTCTTTACCTATGACTGGAGTTTAAGATCTAGAACTGGGATTCGTTTAGCATTACGATTACAATGGTTCTTAATATGTACCCAGAAAGTTTGAATCACATCGATTTAGTGCTAGTATAGTTAAGTCATATAATGATTCGTTAGAACTCTCTTGTGGCACGATTATAGCACACGTCATAACACAATATATTTGTCTGAGGACTAAATAAAGATTTTATAAAGAATTTTATGTTCAGATTATTGATATAAAATCTATAATAGATGTGCCGGCACCTATAGATGCCATTCAAAAAGAAAGAATTAAAATGTTGCATATTTTATTGATAATTGAATACTTTTTACCTTTAGAAATATGAAACTATAAATAATTTTATTTTTTATTTTAATAAAACAAAATGAATTTTAGTTTTAGAAATCGAATCATAAAATATATAACTTTACCAAATAATAAACTTCTTTCTTTTCAAAATTCTTTCAATATAAAAACAGACAAAGCAATCGATTCTTTTTTTTTAATATTAAAAAAGAACAATAAATATCAATTGTATCATGCTATGTTCAATCTTTATCTATACTTTTTGTTACTAAATTAGGGTGAATATGGATGATGAAGAGAATCTTTTCTAATCATTGACAGTTTATTTAATAAGAGAAAAAAGAAAAATATTTATTTTTGATTAACAAACTTAATTTTAAAATAAATTTATTTTACTCTTCTGGTCTTTAACTTTGTTCAAGTTCGACCGAACTTTAATCTCAGGAATATTTTTAGAAGAAGAAAAAAAAACAAATCTAATAAAATTTCTATTATTTAGATGAATATATAACTGTTCTTAAAGATAGCTATCGTGTTGGATAATTTATTTTCTTCTTTTTTCTTTGAACTTTCAATATAATTAACGAACAAGAAAATTGTCTGTGAATGAACCTCACATTTTTTAATTGAATTAAAAATCCTAAAATAATGCATGATTTATTTGCTTGAAAAAAAAAATGACTGAATTTTTTTTTATGCGTCACAACTACCGCTATATCAGGTTAACAGATCCAGTTTTGAAATTTTAATCTGACTTTATCAGTCTATCTAATATTGAGCCTGGTTATTGGGCTATGTTAGGCTCTTACAGTTTGGAAATTAAATGTTAATGCTTCGTCTTATCACTCGTGAAATTCATTCGATTCTAGTAACAAATACTGAAACCGAACATCAATTTAGTGTTATAGAACTTAAGTATCACTTATTTCCGATATTTTCTTTTATCTGATCGTTGTATGCCTTATCATCTATTATTTTTGCTACCAGGATTATATTTTTGTTGATTATGCGAAACAGAATTATTAATTCAAGCCTACCTTGTATGAAAAGTATTTATAATTATTGTCTCTTTGTTTTAGTTTGTTATTTCGGGCATGAACTTGTTATTATACTATCTTATCGAAAATAAATTAAGCGAACAACTGAAACTGATATGATACATTATAATGCAGAGTTACAAAATTAAATGTATTCAAAGTAATTAACAATCAAATGTGTAGAAAAATAATATTCTGATTGAAATGAACACTTGAAAAGTATATATTAAATTGAATATTAAAGCAATTATGTTATTCAATGGATTTTATAATAAAAAGAAAATAAAAATTTAATAGATTTTATATGATTGTTATGCAAATAAAATATATTTCAATCTATTAAAGTATTTATTTGTCAGCTCTATTTTGTCTAATCTAACTTAAAATGAAGATATTTTTTTAATACATAGAATAGTCAAAAAGTTCTGCAAACAGCTCTCTGAAATTTTGTCCTCATTGTTTTTGTCCCTCATATTGACTTATTCTAATAGCAACATCTGTTGTGTATTAAACCGCCAATACGAATTTTCACAAGTGTCTATTATGGAGAATTCTTGGTAGACTTTTTAGCCCCCTCTATTTCCAGATGAAAAAAAACCAGCACATACGCTCATATATAAAAACTCGTTTGTTATTCTGTTTAGTGGCTACACAAATTCATGATGAATTAACTACTGCTTGTAGACAAAGTGTTGTTTCATATAGTGCAGTTGATCATTGGGTACATCGATTCTGAAGGAGTTGGGAGTCGTTGGAAGATAATTCTCGAAATGATCGTCCAATAACCGTTGTTTCTCAACAAAAATGTCGATGTTATTAAAGAACTAGTGAATGATTATCCATATATTAGTATTAATTAGATTATTATCATCTTCGATATAGTTATTACATAAACTAATGTGATGAACATTAGAAAATATTAGTCAAAAATTTACATAAGAAAAAACATCATCAATAAAGCATAGCATAAATTCGTATTATGCAACATCACATATCTAAGATATTTTTCTCAATTTTAATTTTCTTCAAAATGAAAAAATCTAAGCTTTGGTACATTCATCATGTACACCTGTTTTTGCTCTTTCAGATATTTGGTTATTAGGTTATCTGATACGTAACCTTCATACATATCCACATGATACAAGTTTAGCTAAAATAATAACGAAGGAGGTCAATTTAAGTGTACCAAAAGACATTCTAGAATTGGATTGAAAGAATGAGACTTTGTGATAAACATTACAGGGATTACTTCGAACATTTACTGTAAAAAAAATTAGCAAAATGTTTTCTATATGAATAAATAACTTGAAAGTTACAGAACTTTTTAACTATCCTATGTGTTTCACTATTTTTCTTCTTTAGGGCTTTTCCGAGCTGAAAGTTTCAATTCTTTTTTCCTATCATGCAATTGCTATGAGATATCAGAAAAACATAATTATTTATGAATCATAGTACTGGTGTAGTAGCAATAAATTGTAATTATTTAAATTATATATATTATCCAAAACCAAAATAATCAAGTGTTTTCATAAAATCTTTTGCAGGTGTGCGTACTTTATCAAGCTTATTCATTTATTATAGATCATACTTGATTTCAATAAGATGTTTGATTATTTTGATTTTGGACAAGATATATAGTACAAACAATAACAAAATATAATTATAACTTATGAAAAAGAATGTGGATGAAGAGAAGATCGACACTCACACCCTTCTTTGTTTCAAATAAATATCGTTAAATATTTATCTAAATTAATGCTTTTCCTCATCACTCGTATTGATATGGACATGTACGCCATCTTTTGTTTTGGTGCGCTTATTGATTAAAATAAATGAACCAATAGAATAACTAGGAATAAATGTGTAGAGAAAATCAATGCATTTCCGAAAAATGGCTATAACTGTTTTTTGTTTGTTTATTTTTTCAAAAATTTTTTTTTTCAGAAGACATCTAACCCAATACATCCTCTATCGATTGGTAAAATTCGTGTATCAAAATATTGTGAGTACGACTATGTATAAAGTGTTCTTTGAGCACTAGTTTTCAATGCCACATTTATTTTCTATTGCTCTAATAGTACATGGTTGAAGTCTGATGATTCATTGAATGAATAGCAAGATATGCATTTGAGAAGAAACTATATGTGGAAACTTTTTTTTTTAAAAATTCTTATTCTTATCTTCCAAAATGATACAAAGAGATAGATATTTCCGATATCATTGTTGGCGGGTGGCGATATAGACGCAATAATGGCTTATTTGAGCGAATAGAAAAATTTCATCGAGAATCTTTTGCGTTCTCTCACGGTTTGACAAGAGATAATTACAAGGAAGTATCTTAATGATGGCAATAAATAGCGTCTTCTATATATGTGAGACACTTGTTAAGCTAAAAATTTATGTGTAGTTCGAAAGAGAATATTTTTTCTATTTACTAATGTTCAAATCATGTCGAACCTCTGCCGAAACTGCAGGTGACGCATACAAATGCATTTCTTGATGTTATGTCGCTATTTTGTCTTCATTCTATTTGCTCCGATCACATGCTATCCATATTTGTCCTTTTCTTTCCACATCGATATATATATATATATATATATAACCAATAAGGTCAGAGTGTCGTCTATTTGAAGGAAGTACCCGTTTATCTTTTTGTTAGATGAGAAATTTCGTCAGTTTGATAATATTTTGTTCTTATATATAATAAACTAAGTGTCTTTTTTAGAACAAATAAATATAATGAGTCAAAGTCAAAATATGGACAATCCACCTTATCCACCATACGCAGGTTATCAACCTTATCCAACTCAACAACCGTCTGGATATATACCATGTCCAACTCAACCCGGTACCTATTTCAATATGAATGATTTTCAATGTTTTATTTATATACTTTTATAGGTGTTGTCTATAGTCAAACTGAAATACCATTTCAACCACCTCCTGTATTGCCACGTCCAAACTTTGACAAAGGTTAGTTTTATTTTAATAATTGAAGCTTTTTTTTGTAAAGTTTCTGGATACACAGGTGTATCTTCAAGTTGTAAGGCTTTAAAAATTGATATTATTTAAGATATTATTCTTTAATGATAAAGTATTTTTGCTAAGTATGTTTAATTTTCTTTTAATTTCGATTTTAAGAAAAAAAAAAAAAAAATAATAGTTATGCTTTATAAATATTTATTCATTCTCATGTCGCGGGTACCAATGATATTAACGAATGATTTTAACTTAGATTTTCATATTGATATAGAAATTTTCTTTTATAAATCAAATGATTGTATAAAATCTTTTGTAATTTAATCGAACTTCTGCTTTAATTGTTGTATATTCTACATAGTGTTCTTAACATAAGACAAAACAATTCTCGTTCACTGTTTTATGTCAATTGTATTTATCTTAAAGAAAAACAAAAATAAGAAGGTTCAAGGTCACCATTGAATATTCAATCAAGAACAAATTTTTTTTCATATTTTCTTCTAAAACTTCAACTTAAAGTTTTCATGTTAAATAATCAATTATTATGATTTTATATATCGATTTTATAAGTACCATTTATAAAAACATGACGTTGTAAGATATATTCTACTATTTATTCTTTTACATATTCATGAAAGAATAAATAGGACAAACAGTTGACAGATTATTATCGATCATAATTATAAGATTGTAGAAAATTTCCTATTAAATGACATAGTCGATTCTCTCTTGCTTTTCTTTAAAACTGATTTACTTTCATAACTATAACCAATTATGACTTGATTATTATAAGATTATCGTCAAGATTGTTTGAGAAATGCGTAGGCTTTGTTACTAGCAAAATACAAATAATCGATAAAAAGTATCTCGCATCTTTGAAGTGACCTATACTAAAAATTTCCTTAAAATTAAGAGCACACTTCGGATACGAATCCGAAAAAATTTGATCTATTAGGTTTAAGTCCGAAACATATTCAATCAATCGGTATTCTTAGATGAGAAAAAAATTCGAATATATAAATTAATTGCATTGCTTAAACTCTTATTTAAATGTTTTGCTAATTTATGTGCTTAATTCTTTTGTTTTTAATTATAATTGAGAGTTTTTTTCTTTTGTTCTTATAAAGATGATGAACAAGGCGGAGGTCAATGGGGAAATTTTACTGGTCTTGAAAGTAAAAAAATTCGTAGTGTATTTATTCGAAAGGTTTGTGCTGATCGAAACCTACAAAAAAAAACCAGTTTATTTTAATAATTTTATATAAAATAGGTTTATGCAATTCTTATGATTCAATTAGCAGTCACATTTGGTCTCATTGCATTATTTCAATTTACGTATGTTTTTTTTTTTAAATAAAAGACATTGAATGTGACTGTATGATATATGATGTAGACCATCGATTCATGCATACGTACGAAGTCCGGATGGTCAATGGCTTTATTTCACATCATATGTTGTTTTTATGGTTACTTATATTGTAATGGTTTGTTCAAAAAATGCAGGACGAAGATTTCCACTTAATCTTATTTTACTCGGCATTTTGGTAAAATAAAAAAAAAAATTAAATTAATTATAAAATAAAATTTTTTCATTTTAGACATTATCAATGGGTTATATGGTATGATTCAATTTAAACATTATTTACTTATTAAAGTTTGATTTTTTTTTTTTTTTGTAAAAACTTTAGATGGGTATGATTTCAGCACATTATGAAATTGAATCAATATTAATTGCTGTTGGTATAACAACATTTGTTTGTTTGGGTGTTACATTATTTTCATTTCAAACAAAATATGATTTAACATCTTGTCTTGGAATTCTCTTCGTTATGTCATTGGCACTTTTTGGTTTTGGAATTGTTTGTATTTTTACTTATTCAAGAGTAAGTATTTTTAATAAAACAAAATGTTTATGTTATGGTTTTTTTTTCTACGAAAAAAAAAAATAATTTATTTCTTTAAGTTAATGTATACAATCTATGCTGGTCTTGGAGCTGTGCTTTTTTCAATTGTAAGTTTTAATAATTAAGTAAATCAAAAGAAATTATTTTCTATTATTAGTTTTTGGCCGTTGATACACAATTAATTATTGGTGGAAAACGACATGAAATAAGTGCTGAAGATCATGTTTTTGCATCACTTATGCTTTATATTGATGTTGTTTATATATTCTTATATATTCTTACTTTGTTCGGCAATCGAAAATAAGATTACTTTTTTAACAACGATGTTAAAATATTTTTCATACCAATTATCTTTATTGTCGCACATAGATTTCTTTCGTTTCTTCGTTGTCTATATCCTCTTTGCTTTTTGCTTTCATTTTTTGTTCTTTAATTGAAAGTTCAACTTTTTTGGTTCTATAAGATTTCATATATAAACATCTTTATATGTATATTTAATCATGTTTGTGAAGAAAAATAAATTTGTCTTTGTGTGTCTTCGTTATGTTCTTGTTAGTTAGAAAACAAAAATAAAGGAAAATAACCTTTAATTCAAGTTTGATTACAGTGTGGCTCAATTGAATCAATTCATCTCACTCTCTGTTAATTTTGCTTAAGATTATTGCAGATTGCTTTTTTTTTTGATAATGAATATACGATGAGAAAGTATACACTTAACAAACCATGTTATACAAAAAAAACTTTTGTGACTTTGAATATACAGGATGCCCTAAAATTATAGGACATTTACATAAATTTCTGTATAAGCTTTTGTTTTCTTTTCTAGAAGTTATGTTGTTGATATGTTGATAATATATTAATATAGACATAACTCTCTAGTTTCTTTTTCTATTATCCATCTCCTTTATCTATTATTCTATCTATAAGAAATCTGATAAGAATGAAAAAATTACTGTTTCCAAATAATAGGACATTCCATCAAAGAACCTAGATGTATTCTTGTTCTCACTTTATGCAGCAGTTTGCAATTATGGTATGTTAGGTGACTTTCTTGCTATGAAAATATGTAGAAATTCTATGTCAATTATGAATATATCAAATTCTAACCCATAACGATTGCAATCGAAATCTAGTGGTTTTCTTAATAATTTGCGAAACAATATCTGTTCTTGATTTTTTTATCATAGCTAAATCTCTATGAGACGTTCACAATGATATAATAAAAATACTTCCATAAAGTTCTAAATGTCGATCAGAACATTTAGATTTTCTTTAAATAATTTCTTAACATATCCATGAACGGTTAGTGTCTGAACAACGACACAAAAATCCTGCCATGGTCGACAAGAGTTTCCTGTTATTTTGATACAACGAAAAAAAACTGCACAAGATAACATATAGTATTTTCACAATGTGAAAACTATCCCATGTATATAACGTCTTGCAATCTATTTGTCATGTTAATTCGACAGCCGATTCAATAATTATGCAACGTCGTATCATACACTTTTGCATACCGTTTTTATTTTATCTTTTTATACTAAGTAATTATCTCAACTTTAATGTCATCAGACTATCAATGTTTTTTTTCCAAGAAAGAGGGATTCTACAGCAATACTTTTATAAATTTTCATAAGCACGTGGCAGAAACATTTCTCGAGTACGGTTTTTCCTGGTGATCAACCTGGTATCGAGATTATGCTGCTACAAAATGATCTTTTCTATCAGCAAGCTCTTCGTTTACGTTTAACCGATGTTCCTATGAAACGCAAGGACGATTGACTCAAGGAATTTTGACGATCTAAGTATCAAACTTGTTTTGTGTGTGTATCATGTTTTGGAAAATCAATGTCTAGCATTGATGTGCAAAATGTACTCGTATCTATAGGGTGTGGGTGTGGGTCGGTGTCTATCTTCTTTCATTAACACCCCCACCCTCAATAACATTTTGATGTCATCTACAAGAATCTTCGAAAAATTAATGAAGTGCCATTACAGGTAATGTAGAAGATATTGCACGAACATACGCGACAACACACCCACACCTTGTGCTAACAGCCTTTTTTTAAAACTTATTTAGTATTGTGAAGATCACCAAATTGATAATACTTGGATAGTCAAACCAATAAGTTTAACACATTCAATTGATACACCAATCACAAGTTTATTTGATATGATTATTCGTTTACCAGAATCAGGCTCAAAAATTGCTTGCAAATATGTATCAAATCCATTTTGTACTTAAAATACCTGAAATTGAAGGTAATGGAGTAAAATTTGATGTTCATTATACCGGGTGTTCCAAAAGTTTTGCAACATTTTGTATTTTGCATATATCTCGGCATAGGTAAATGATAGAACCTTGATTTTTTTTAAAAGATGCGCCTTGAAAAGCTCTACAAGAATAGTAATAACAAATTCTAATTGACTCGTATCAATGGTCTTTTCCATATTCAAAAAGATAGATCTATATGTCAGTGGTTTGTCCCACTGCTGTATTTACACCATTTACTAAAGTTTTACGATATTTCAGTAACAATAATTTATTTCAAGGTTAAAAAAATTAATAAAATAACAGCATAATAGTTCAATAATTTCGATAGAGTATTACTAGAATTAATTATGTTCATCTATGATTAATTCACCATCATGTTCTTCCACTGAACGTACTCGTCGAAGAAAGACGTTGATCACGTCCCGTACATAATTAATATCAATTTTCTTTATAGCTTTTTCGACTTCTCGACGCAAATCATTGACCGTTTTAACTTTGTGATATTCAATGTGATTCGAGATGTTGGTCCAGATAGAGTAATCTAATGGATTAAGTTCTGGTGAGTTAGGTGGCCATCTTTCTTTCGGAATAAAAAATTCAAAGTTCTCTTTGCACCAGTTTTGAGATATTTGATCAGTATGGGAGCTAGCTCCATCCTGTTGAAACCCCCATTTTTTCTGTTGAAACAGTCGGTCACCTTCTTTTTTATAAAATGGTAACAATTGATCAGTATAGCTTTGACCATTTAGTCGTTCACCTTTTTCAAAAAAATATGGTCGTGTGAGTCCATACCATGTTACACCTAACCCAACCATGACATTGACAGAATACTTTTTCACCGCATGTAGTCCACCACGTTCATTAGCATCAGATCGATTATCAGCCCATATAACATCGCTTTTAGGATTGTAATAGCAGTTTTGTGTAAATATTTTTTCATCGGTGAACATCATTATTTTTAGTTTATCACGACTTATGTTCTTCCTAATCCAATGACAACAGGTCTTTCGTATTGGTTTTGATCTTCCTTTAACTGTTGAACATTAACTTTTCGATAACATTTTTTGTTTAAGTCAATATTGAGCACTCGTTTAATTGTTGAAATACTACTTTTAAAATCTGTAGCCATTGTACGTAAACTTTTTCGACGAATATTGGAATCGAGTCTTCTTTTCACCTGATTGATGAGCTTTTTTGTACGTCCAGTTCTTGGTCTTCCTGATCGTGGTTTAACATTAATTGATCCAGATTTTTTATACCGACGTAACCAACGATGAATAGTACTTCGATGAACCTTGTTTGCCAATGCGTTAGCAATTTCTGGAGCTTTTTATCCATTTTTGTAGTGAGCCAAAGCTACATCTCGTAAATCATGACTTTTCACCATTTCAAAATCAAGTGAAACAAAGTAAAAAAATATTGTCCAACTAGAGTAATAGAGGGCACTAATGCGCACTTTATTTATGTAAAAGGAATCTATTATCTCAATAAGCAATAGTAAATGCAGACTTTTCAAGCTATCGTAAAACTTTAGTAAATGGTGTAAATACAGCAGTGGGACAAACCACTGACATATAGATCTATCTTTTTGAATATGGAAAAGACCATTGAAACGAGTCAATTAGAATTTGTTATTACTATTCTTGTAGAGCTTTTCAAGGCGCATCTTTTAACAAAAATCAAGGTTCCATCATTTACCTATGCCGAGATATATGCAAAATACAAAATCTTGCAAAACTTTTGGAACACCCGGTATAATGCGATACAGTCTTTTTTCACTAATCATAAAATCAATGTTCATAGTCCATATTCATGAAAAAAAATCTTTAACAAAGTAATTTCTAAATGTCACCGTCGGTCTCAAAAAGAAGAAGAAATGTCTTTCGTCACTTGTACAAATAATCTGTAGATTATCTTTATCACCTACATGAATGACACAATTGAACTACTGAATCCATTCTTCCTAGTATTCTGATCTGATGTCATATTTACCTCAACATTTCACACCTTTTTACTTCAGTTTATCCTCATAACTAAGATTATTATGATGATGATGTCACTAGCTTTTTTTTGTTCTATTCTCTATTTTTTGACAATTTTTAACGATTCATTTAGACAGCTTGCAGTTCAGAAATTATATAATTAGCTTCTCAACACAAAAAGTACATCGAACACAGGACAGTTTCATCAACATATTTTCCTGTCTATCGTTGAAAATGTAAGACTAAACTTGAGTAATATAGTATGAAATGTTAGTACACATGTGAGATAAGACGGGGAATATTCAGTAGAATGAATCGAGTAATCAATCTGTATCGTTCATTTTCGGCCATGAAAATAACTTGGATTATTTGCACAGGTATTGGCAGCAGTTTCTTTCTTCCTTTCGAGATGGACAATTACATTTTGAAACTTTTTCTTATAAAGATTTTTTCATGAATATGAGCTATGAACAATTTTCTTCATTAGTAGTATAGAAATCAACGAATTGGTGCAAAAGAAAGCAGCGAGATGTTCAATTTCTTTTGGAATAATGAATTTTATATCATCTTGTAAAAACATTTTCTTCCGAAACTCTTGTGAAATCATTTTTGCCAAGAACAAAGGTATTACCTGTTCGACTTTATTCACGGTAAAGGTGGTGGAAACATAAAATGCTCATGTTCATCCCGTTGATCACAACTGTCGACTTTTTGATGCTGATATTGATATTATTACATTGCATTATTGGTAAGAAATACGTTTTCTTTCTCCCCAACTACACTATATCAACATTTCTATGTGTGCCTAAAATTCCTTTGAGTTGTTGATGTTTAAATACAAAAGGCTCAACCAATACAGATCATTGTTTTATTCGATAGTGGAACAATTGTTCGGCGAGAACATCTATGCTGTCACCGTTGACAGTGATCTCCATAAAGTTACTACACATTTCCATTTAGAACTTGCCTACATTGAGAAAGATTTGAGATAGCAGAAAGTAAATTAGGATATAGATGTGGCTGTGGGATATAGGCGTCTGTGTCGGTGTCGGTTTCGGTCTTCTCTTTTCTTGAACTCGCTCACTCACACCCACATCCACATCCTCTCCGCCATTACTTTTGGTATCCTTAACTATTTTTGGAATTAGATAGTTTGTTATGTGTTGGAGATTCCTACCTAAGGTCTTTTGGTAGATTCATTTCAACTAATACAAAATAAAAGAAGACAAATTTTTGTCTTTTGTATACCAGAATTGTCTCATTTTATTGTACAAGCTATTCAAAGTTTTACAACATGATATTACACATAAGAAATGCTTTTCTTATCTTCAATGGCGAAGAGACGAAGTACTTTTTCAATCTCTGTCAATCAATAGTAACCAAAGTTCTTTAGAAAAGATGCCACGTCAACTCCAAGATCGTCAACAAAAAATCAAGAATACAATAAGTGGTAAATATATTTAAAACTTTATCTAAGTTTTCGTTTCATATATTTTTCGACACTCTTTTATTTATACTTCTTGTAATTGGTAAGTATTGTCTTCAACAAATATCATGCCATATTCTATTTCATTTGTTAGGCATACATTAAGAAACTTCATGATTGTCATCACCATTTACATGAGACTTATCACATAAAAAATTGATGACAGTCGTTAGTTAATGAGTCTACAAGAGCGTTTGAATAAACTATAAATTATTAATCATCACGAGTCATTAAAAAGTCGTGAATTTCAATAAGAATCGAGAAGAAATCGTCAGAAACCATCTCTTTGGTTGATTTCATCACGTTATTATCTCACAATGAATTCGATTAATCAATTACAACAAAATGTCGATTTTTACGCGATTGTCACTACATGGAAAAGTTTAAAAATAATATTTTCTTGTTTAATTGTTTTTATATAAAATAGTCAAACCCTAAGCAATTATTGAGATCATCATTGTCTATAGTATCATCAGATATGACTAATAAGTTAAAACGAATCCATGTATTACACTGTAGTTCGATTAAACGCTCAACTTCTTATCAACAATCAAAATCGTTCAGTAGATTGAGCAATTTAACTATATTTTGCGTCAGATTTATTAGGGAAAATTTTTCTTAATATTCAATAAAGTCTATTCATATTTTTAAAATAGTTCAATGATTGATCACTGTAAATTGTTTTGAGCAAGCATTCTATAATAAGCACCACGTTGTTGTATCAGTTCTGTATGAGTACCGCTCTCCACTATATGTCCTCTATCAAGTACACAAATCAAATCACATGAACGAATAGTTGAAAGACGATGAGCAATAATGAGTGATGTTCGACTAGAATCTTCTGTTTGAGCTTGTTCAAGAGCTTCTTGTACAATCTATAATTGACAAATAGAGATAAAGCTTTAATTAGTAAATAGGAGAAAGCAAAAACTGACTTGTTCATTTTGTGAATCCATAGCACTTGTAGCTTCATCTAAGAGCAATATTTTAGGTCGACGAAGAAGAATACGAGCAATAGCAATACGTTGCTTCTCACCGCCCGACAGAAAATTACCTTTTATTCCTACTCTTGTTTCATAACCCTAAAAATATCATACAATAGTAATACATACATGATTTACTTTTGTGTGGTTTAACCTGAGGCCACTGCTCAATTAATTGATGGATATTAGCTTTATGTGCTGCATTGATAATGTCTTCCATTGGAACATTTTTTAAGCCATATGCTATATTTTCAGCAATTGTTAAATCGAACAAAATTGGTTCTTGACTGACAAGACCAAATTGAGAACGGACCCAATGAAGATTTAGTTTTCGAATATCAATACCATCGAGAAGCTAAATTGAGCGGACAAATTTTATACAAGTACTTAAACTACACTTCGAAGAAATACTAACTAATCGACCACTTGTAACATCATAAAATCGTTCCAACAGTTGAATAATTGTTGATTTTCCACATCCGGATGCTCCTATATAGATCATATTAGGTAATTAACATTTAAAAAAAAACGATTTAATTTAAACATACCAACAACAGCTACACGTTGACCTAACCAGTACATAAATAATTTAATCTAATTGATTATATAGAAATATATCTCACTTACTTGGCTTAATATCCAATTGAAATTCGTTAAGAATAATAGATGTTGGTCGAGTTGGATAGATAAATTTGACTCGATCAAATTTTATCTCACCATGAAAATCAACCTATACAAATCATATTATATCCATTGTATGTATATGAGTGGAAGAAAATGGTTCTCTTCCATGTTGTCTTACCAATTCTTTTCCTTCAGTGGATGTATTGTCGATAGCTGGTATCCGATCAAACAGAACAAAAAATGTTTCAGCGGCTGTGAATGTTGCAGCAATATGGCTAGATCTAAAGCGGAGAGAGTATAAGGAAAAAAAATTAGTAAAATAGAGATTGAAAGTATTACAACATCCCGATGACTTTTTGTTCTTCTATCGAAAAAACGGCAAAACCAAAGACCCTAACAAATTAAAAAAAATAACAAAAACGTTGTCTCTAGATTATAGCTTATCAGATTATGGTTTCAATTACATTAGAATATGATTCAAGGCGATTTTGTCGTTTTCAATAAGAATGAGAGTACACCAATATAGGAATGCCACACTATATATATCTATTGACCAGTATATGCCATATGCGATTGAATTTAGTATCAAGGGTTTCCAAGACAACCTATGAGAAAAATAAGATCGAGTAAAAATTTATACATGTAAAATATTCGAGTGGCCAACATAAATGTTTGATGAATAATTTCAGAATATTGTCGTAGAACCTCTTTTTCTATCGATAACTGTTTCATTGTACACATATTATTAATAACTTCAACAGCAAGCTACAAAAATAAAGGCAAATTGAATATAATGCAGTTGATTTATCAAACAACTCATGGTATTTTAGTTTTCCCTACATAAATAGAGTATTAGCTAAAATTTGATCTTACTGTGCTTGCTCGTTCGACAAATTGAGTAGATTGTCGATTCACCCATAGTCGTACCCTCACATCTCCATAGGTGACTATGAGTATGATAAAAAGAGAACCAAAAGCGATCAATGTTAATTGCCACTGTATGACACATCCAAATGCCATCCCAAAAAATGACATTGCGAGAGCTTCACAGATGACTCCTAATCGCGTACCAGTCATCTCTTGAATAACTGATGCATCAGAAGATAGACGAGTACAAATTGCACCAGAGCTATTTTCAGGTCGATCGAAATAAGCAACTTCTTGACGAAGAAGACATGCAAAGGCTTTCAAACGGATACGTTGCGTCAATTTTGATCCTGCTATGGCAAAAGCTGTATACTATACAAAAAACTGAATAAATCATTGGCCCAATTCAGAAACAACATTTTTACCTGACAGAAACGAAGAATCAATAAAACAATACTCAAAAGTAAAATCATAAAACTGCCGATCAACACTTGATGATGTATTTCAGAGGTTAAACAATATTTGAATGCCTAAATAATAAACAAATCCGCATGAAAAGATGTATATCGTCAATCTTTTTGCACAATATTTACATGTAATGATCACTCACCTCGACTGTTTTAGTAAGTAAAACTATGAGCATTGATTGAGCCGCCCCATTAAGTGCACATGCTAAACAACCAATCAAGATGGTAATCCATTCAGGACTATTCATTGACAAAAGTCTTAAAAAGACGAATCTTTTTCTTAATGATTTTGAACTCTGCTAAAATAGAAATTATTGATGATTATTTTTATAAATAACTGCAATAGTATTATTACGTTGTTCACATTAACAGTTTGGCTATCGCTAAACAAACGAATACGTTCAACTATTCACGAAAAGAGACGAAGAACTGTGAAGTTTATTACAATAAGAATATCAACATACTTATCGACTTTTCATCTTCTTCTGTAATTTTTTGTATGCTTATCATATCATCGTTATCATCATCGATTCTTTGCATTTGTTGACGTTTGACCATTGATTGATATTTGCCTCGTTCCTTTGTCATCAATGTTTCATGTGTACCTTGCTCAATCACAGTTCCATTATCTAATACATATATTTGATGAGCATTTTGAATTGTAGTCAAACGATGAGCAATAACAATAGTTGTGCGGCCTATACAGATTGTTACATCAATACGATAAGCAAAGAAAACAATCGTTACCTTTGCATGCTCGATCGAGCGCTTCTTGAATAATTTTTTCATTAACATTATCAAGAGCACTTGTTGCTTCATCTAGTAAAAGGAAGGTGGGCTGTTTGACAAGGGCACGAGCTAATGCTATACGTTGTTTTTCACCACCACTCAATTGTATACCACCCTCGCCTACAAATGTTTCATATTTCTAAACAAGAAATAATGCACATATATGTAGATAAAAATAAACATGAAGCACAAACATTTGGTAATTGCATGATGAAATTATGTACATTTGCTTCTCGTGCTGCTTGTTCAATTTCTGCACGTGTTGCAGTTACGTTACCAAGACGAATATTTTCATAAATACTCATGCAAAACAGAATCTATTGAAATAGTGAATCAAAGAGAAAGGGAGAAATGAGAAACAAAAAAAAACAAAACATACAGGTTCTTGACTAACAACACCAATGTTTTGTCGAAGTTGTTTAACATTGTAGTCTGTTAGTGGCCGACCATCGATCATGATTCGACCAGATGAAGGTTCATAATAACGAAGAAAAAGCGATATACATGTGCTTTTTCCTATGAAAAAATTATGCATGTATATGAGATCATTTAGACAACCTTGTTTTCGCGAAAGACTTACCACAGCCACTTAGACCTACGAGAGCTGTTGTCTGGCCAGCACGAGCAATAAGAGAGAGATTATGCAGAACTGGTGCATCTTTTCGAGATGGATAAATAAAATTGACATTATCAAATTCAATATCACCGTTAACATTGTAAATTGATTCTGTATCCTCTTGCCATACATCTATTTCATTGACATTTGGATCATTTCCCTATATCATTCAAATAAATAGAGAGCATTCCTATCGATATCAGCTATCAATTTAGTCGGATTTACTTCGTCAATAAGTCGGAACACTGATGCTGCTGCTCCCCGAGCTTCTGAAAATGATTGAAAGAAAGGACCAATAATATTGCAGAAACCGAAACATGTCGCAAACAGAGATATGACCTGCATTAAGATAATAGTCGTATATTCATTTCCTAATTGACTAATAACATGAATTACTCACGACAAGAATATCACTAATGTTCACAGTTTGATTGTCTTTGCTTGACTTGAGAAGAGAACCAAAGATGAAACCAACTGTATAAACTAGGAAGGTTATCAGAGATAGACATCCAATAAAAGTTCCATATATAGCACCTTGACGTATACTACTCCATTTAGTTAGATGCAATTCTCTCTCATATCTAAATTTAATTAAAAAAATATTATATTTTCTTATATTATATAAGTAAACCAGTTTTCTATATTCGTTTACCGTTTTTGCTCAAATTTGCTGCCATTGAGAGATAGAACAGTTCGCAGTGAACTAAACACTTCTTGAACGATTTGTCCTGCTTTCGCATACGTCATTAATTCAATCATTGTTTCTCTAGCCGTGAACTGTGACAATTCATATAGATTTTATTGATTCAACAATATTTCATACCTTAGAAAACACAAGTGAATTAGCAATCACCAAAGGTAATAAACATAGAATGATCAAAGTTAATTGCCAGTTGACAATAAAAGATGCTATGAAACAACCGATTATGCTGAGTAATGTTGAGATCAATGATAAGAATCCAAAATCAATTCCTTTCTGAATCTTTGCTATGTTACTGTAAAAGAATTGAATCACATGACGTTATGTTATATAAAACATCAAAATAGCTTACTGAAATAGTTTAGTATTGAGTTGAATATCCGATTTGGTATCCATATAAGAAATGTTCTAAAAGTAAAAACAGAGAAAGAGAAGCAGTCAGAATAAGATAAATTCTACTCTATCCATGTTATTCAAATTTCAATCCAATTACAATTTTAGGTATTTTGAAAACCTTGCTGTTGCTCTCATTGTAAAGTGTCATCCTATACTAGATTTTATTTTTAAGAGGTAAATCCTTTTACATTTGTTTTTATAGTTGGTTTTCTTACTCTCAATGTTTTCCTATGTTCACTTGACAAGTTACCAAATCAATAGCAGTTTAAACTTGATTAAGAAAAAAATGATCACTTGTACATTCACTCTAACTCTGATTTCAGTCGACAACAATTCCACTCCGACTACACTGATCAAATATCAAATTTCACTTTAACTATGATCTGACGACTACTTTCATGCTATGTTCCGATTTCAATGATTCTTTGCCTATAGATACTACCTTTATTATAATGAAATCGATAAAAAAAATCAGATTCCTTTGAGCCTTAACGGAACTATCAAATTTTTATTTTATCTATTTTTCAGACAACTTTGTAGAACTTTAGGCTTTCTAAAAAACCGTGCTGTTGAATTCCATCTTAAAGCTCTCTCGGTTTGAAGGTCTTATAAATTGTAGCTCATATGAAGAATATCAAAGTTTGTAGACTTCGTATTTTCGAAACATGCACCTTACAAAAATCGAGACATTTCGGAACTTCTTGAAAAATATAAGAATATTTTGAAAAGTTTCTATTTTGGAGGTGTGAAGTCTACAAATTCTGAAATTGTTCATACTGCTACTATTTATGAACTCTTCAATTGGTAATAGTTTTGAAGCAAAATTCGAAAGCACGATTTTTCCAAAAAATAGTAGTTGTAGAAGATTCTTTCGCAAATAAACACTTCAAAGTATCAATAGTTCATCACGTCTCAATAGAGACTGAGATTCGTTTTCAGTTTTTGCTAGAATACTATGTAGTATATATAGACAAAAAATCATTGAAATTGGAACGGAACATGTAGAAAGTTTCTCTCATAAGTCGATTCATTTCCAATACTTCTGTGGATAAAAGTCTCTACTCTAGCGGATCTTAGCCATCATAGATGCTGGAGACTTGAAAATTTGGATGCATATATTCCTCAAGAATGTAGGTCAGTAGCACCGCCTACACTCCGATTGTTTGAGTAGAAAGGAAATTATGATCCATAGTACCTACTTCTCCTCTATGATTTATAACTCTGGAAGGGCAAGGCATTGTTTGCCAGTCAACTTCTCATTATGTAAAGCTACATCTCAACTGTCTACATTATTAATTTCATTGAAGCTTATCAATCTTTTTCAGAACTATGACCATTCTACTGTGATCCTTGATGTGGAGAAAAAGCATTTACTGTCCTTCGAAGACTAATAATTCAGCAATAGTTCAATGAACCGAGGTCAGTTTCGGAAAAGCTTTCTCTATAATTGAACTTTATTGTCTACAAGTTTCAGAAGTGAATCTCACACTAAAGACAAATGGCACATTGCTGATCATATTGTTATTCCTAAGAACCCAGAGATCCCAATATTTGAGCAAACGAACTCATCTTTTAGATAAAGAAAAGTCGTAGGCTAAAATTTAGTTCTATGTAAAAATATGAAGAATTAGCCATATATTTAATAAGAAACAGCATAGAATCTATTAGACAGTCTGTTTTAGGTTATTAAGTTCAAGGCAACAAAATAGGTGTTATCTATCCTAACTCTCTTTCTAATTCATCAATCAGAACACTGTAATGACTCTGATCTAGATTCCTGGTGGAGTATACGTACACAAATTTTCAGACCTCCAGTACCTATAATGACTAAGATCCGCTAGCATCGAGACTTTTGTCCATTACTGTAAATGCAACGCTGAGTTGAGGTGATACATCTTCGACAGAATTAAGCCTTGTTATAGACAGTAAATAGGAAATATGTAAAGCGATTGAAATAACTTCATAAGTTCATCACTATTTCTTTAATGTCATTTTAGAATTGTATTATCTAAACTCCTCTTTTCTAGAACTATTCCTAGTATTGATATTTGTAAAATTGTATCAATAATGAAGACGTTTATCTTTATAACTGTAAAGTTATTATCTATTCAAGTTGAAAGTTCATCAAAAGAGCTTGTTAGCGCAACTTCTACGGGGCTAAAATGTGGAACTCACATGTATTTTCTAGCCTCATTAAATTAATACAAAAAAATACATAAAGTGAAAAATCTCTCATAGACTATAGTTGCTTTTCACGATAATCGAACATCAGAGTAGGAATCTTTCTAAATTCTGCATTTTGAACAGAATTTTTATTTTTCCTATGGGCGCTCTATTTTTTGTTTGTATTATTACAGTTCACTCATTATTTTTCAAACCTTTTTTTAAATTCGTTTTTCTTCATTTAACATTGTCATTATTATACTCATTGAATTAATTGACAAATAAATGTGTTTTAAATATCTATAACGTCTACATCAGATCTTACACAGTGTCTGTAATGGGAAAATATCTGTAATGAAGAAGGCGGGAGAGGAGCCGCGAAACTTGAATTTAAAAATTGCACTCACTATTTTCTTCGAAAATATATGTGAGTTCCACAAAACAATAAGTGATCGTTGTTGTTCTATAAAGGTTCAAAACTATTACATATCTATCATCTTCTCAGAAAGTATTTGATATCTGGGTAACAGATAGACCGAGAATACATTCGTATTGTTGCCTTAAATTCTTAGTTTTAGCGCTGGAATTCCTAAATGTCTAGATGACTCCATGTATATCTAAATTTAATCGAAATACTTTAGCCTATTTTGTGAGGTAGGTGGAATTTCTAATATCTTAATGGTGTGAATTTCTTACAGAGAACAAGCAAAAGATGCTATAATTTTATAGAAACGTTAAGAAAAGACTGGAATCAATATTTGAGAATTTCTTTTTGTAGATGGACACATATTCACTTACACGCTGAATAAGCGATCGAAAGAGGGAAACATTCATACGAAATATCTGTCGTTTCACACTAATGCTCCAAAAAAAATATTGAATGAAACAGGACAGTCCTTGGACAACACCGATAACTACATTGAAAGACAAAAAAATACTTTCTATTGTTTTTTATAATAAAATTACAATATTTATTTCACTTACTGAATAACCAGTGAATTTTGGTCATAACTTGTTCTCGAAATGAAGGCATTGATATAGTTAAAGTTAATGACAAATTTATATCACTATATACCAAAGGAAAATAAGAGAAATATAGAGTAATTAATAATATTTTTAAGTGCATTACTTATGCAACGAAGCGTTGTTGAATGTATTGAGCTTGATGCCTTGAAGATATGTATTTTGGTTTTTGATTGAAGCTGTTGTATTTTTGTATTGATAATCACAATTATCACCAAAAGATTTAATAGCAAATAATCCTGTGAGCTGACCAAAGAGAACTGGGTTAGCAACAATGCAAACCATCTCTGGAACTATGAAAAACATAGCAGTGAACATCAGAATAAAATCGATACGATCTGCAAACCGAAACTACAATAAAACCAAATTCATTCATCAGTTGGTATTTCGTCTAAATATGCTTACTAAACGAAAAGCATCGACTGGTTTATCTTTGTCACTATATTGGGCATCATCATCTAATTTTATATACTCATTATTGATTTTTTTTCTACTAAAACATCGACGCCAATCAGAAAAACTATGGACAATTATAAATTCATTTTATTTTTCCTGAAGTTATATATTTATTGAATCATACCTATTAGTTAGAAGTTGTTTCTTGTTTCGATCATCATCATTATCATCATCATCACCAATAGACATTTTATTGGACGCATTTAAAAGAGGTTTTGTATCATTCATGTCGTGCGTTTTTCAACAAGGTTATCACGGGAAATATCGATTGATAGCGTGTTCGAACATATTGATATGAAGTAATTTGCAACGCTTGAATAAATACTTAAGTGTTTCGTTTCTTCTCTTTACTTATTCGTGAAATAAAAATACATGAGCAGCCCAATAAGTTCCTAACACTGAGAAAGCATAACTGCAAGATGATTTTATCATTTCTTTTTTTGCCTACGTGTGCAGAGCATGATTCATCTCTTCACCTGTTATATACAAATAATTAAAACACGGACAGATGCAAATTATTTAAACTGCCTGAAAAATATACATTGAAAGACGATGCTCATGAAGAAAAGGTTATAGAACAGCGTTCCAACACCAAATTTCAAAGAGAAACGTTATTTATGCATTTAAATATGTTTTTTTAAATTTCTTATGCCTTTTTTTAATATCAAAGACTATTTGAAAGCATGTGTGAATATGTTTATGAGATAGACACCGTTACTCTTCAACCAACATCAATTAAAAAATCGTTCGAACTCGTTCTCTATAATGCAATCGGACACATTTGTTTTCATGCAGAACAACGCAATTTTGTTGCGTTCTTTCACTTTAACCAAGCGTATAACCTGACTGAGTAATGTTGGTTCTGTGATGCATATGTTCATTCGTACGGGTGTATGTACATTTTTTCCTTCGTCTACTATAAAGCGCAAGAAATTAAGTATGCGACATATACATAAGCAACACAAGACTCTTAATAGAGATAAAATCATGATTGATAGTGTATCCATGGTGAAATAGTGATCTCATCTTAAGACTCTAAGAACTCGTTTGAACGTTTTCAAGAAGAATGCATTCCCACATATTCAGAATGTGTTCACACAGCTTGGCAGAAACACGTTCATAATTCAGAAAAAATTTGTTCTTCAAGAACGTGTTCTAATGCGTTAGAGGAAAACATTTTTCATTAATGAAGTATATATTTTCGACCTTTCTAAATCGAAAAAGGGAGCGTTTTTGATTATAATTATAATAAACCCATGGAAATCCTAGCTACTGTATCTGAATCTCTTATACAATCACTAATCGAAGCAAATATTCATGTTTACTTTTTTTT